>VMDR010000978.1:0-157788 GCA_007922815.1 Macrotus californicus
CACAAAGATTTTCAAGATACATTAAAAAAACCCTTAGAGTACAGATAGCTTTTGATTTAAAAGCAGGTGATTATTTTCTTAGTTGCAGAACATATCTTCAGTATTATATATGTATTCTATATCGAACATATTATTTATATTAATAGATTGAAGTCAGCATGATCTATTTTTCTTTCTTTTATTAAAATAGTATATTTTAATCATTCTGAAACCACTGGAGATTTGAGACAACTGTTTGTTAATGGACCATACAAACAGATTTTTAAAATTAACTTTTATTGTAAATGGAATGGTTGAGGAGGCACTTAGTAAGTATTTGTAGAACTGGAAATATTTTACATAATCCTTGAACTGAAACTTGGCATAAGAAGGGAATTAGGATGGCCTTTACATATTGTAGATGGAGAAGGGACTTAACGGCAGGGTGTTTGGGTAGGGTTGGGGGAATTCAGAACTGTGGACAGTTTTTGGGATGGGAGAGCAGAGCCTCTGTGTTGGGAGTAGTATGAGAAGATGAGGAGAGGGTGGTTAGGCTGATGGAAAGACTACAGTTTACCGTCTAGCCTGAAAACCCAAATATTTATTGATAAAAGCATATGTTTATTTTAGGTTAGTAGGCACATACTGTCAAATAGTTGTCAAGATTTCCAGGGCAAATAGATATAAACATCACTTGGAGTTTTAGGTGATTAAAATGATTGAGACAACAAAGACGGCTTCAGAAAATGTCAGGACAGAATGGGCAAATTAACAAATGGTTGTAAACATGAATGTTCAAGACCTACTAATGTACTTCTACATAAGAGAGCTGGGGGAGGGTGTGGGGGGATAAAGGTGACGGAAGGAGACTTGATTTGGGGTGGTGAACACACAATACAGTGTACAGATGATGTGTTGTGGAACTGTACACCTGAAACCTGTATAATTTTGTTAACCAGTGTCAGCCCAATAAATTCAATAAAGAGGAAAAAATAAAGCAGTCGTTCTCAAAAACAAGTTTGTTTTACTAATTGTAATCGGCCCTTTAAAACAGTAAAATTGAGAGCAGTTTTCTGCGTCTGTGGTTATGGTCACCTGTTTACTTACTGCAGTATACCTTTGTAGGCAGCATTTGTAGAAAGTAAATTTAAAGTGTGTTAGTAATCAGTCATTCCAATTGACCTCACTGGCTTTCTCTTTCTTGTTTTTTATACTTTTCCTGGGCAATTCATCTCCAGAGAGGGTTTCATCTCTGTACGTGGATAATCCCCCAATGTACATCTCTAATTTTGACCTCTTTCTAACTAGAGCTCCGGACCTTTTACCTCCACGTAAATAGTCACTTAGCAACTGGGATAAACTTGCTTTATCTAAAGAGGAATTACCTTCCCCTGAACATCGTTTATTCGTGTACTCAGACTACTACTGCTTTTTCACATTCATATGCCTGTCAACCAGGCTCGTCTTCAATCTTGAAAATTCCTCTCTTAGAGACTCCTTTAATTCCTGCTGCCACTGTCTTCTCTGAGTTCTTCACGTTTCAGAAAGCAGCATTATCAAAAAATTAGTAATTTCAAGAAGTCAGTCAAACTCAAAACTCTAACAAATGATGGCATCCAGCCTGGAACCCTAGCCTCCAGTCAGGGCACCCGAGACCTCTTTACATCCAAATATGTGGAACCCAGATTGTAGAGAATTCATATTCCAAAAAAAGTTCTACACCAGAGTCTCAACTCTTACCTTGTGGTATACAAAACAACTAGATCCTGCAAGCTCCCTTCTCGGGCAATGAAGCTTCGAGGTCCTCTTTCCTTGAGAACTCTGGTAAATGTTTAAGTGCTGACCTTTCCTTTCGCACTCGCCTCCGCCGTGCTAGTACTGATCTCAGCTGACAGGAAAAACTACCCCATCCATTGCTGCAGGGAAGCAGTGACGTCATGGCTAGAATTAACTGACCCCGTTTTTCTGGCTTCCCAGACCAAGGAGCCCAGACGGCCCAGAGAGAAGGAGTAGGAGGTGGGAGACCACTGTTCTTTCCGCCCCGGGGGCGGAGCCCTGCGCCGAGAGCCGCAGAACCGGCACCCCGGGGACCCCACCCGGCCTGGAGGCGGGAAAGTGGGTGTGTGCGTGGGGGGCGGCCAAACTTCCTGTCCCGGGTTCGGGCTGCTTCCGGCAGGAGCCGGAAGACGCTGTGTGTGGACGGAATTCGGGACCGACGGGCGGACGGCTGCCAGTGAGGGGCAGGTGAGGTCCGGGGCTGGCCAGATCGCACTTGCTAGGCCAGGTGGACCCCAAAAGGGAGGGAGCCAGTACCTGCTCCTCGGGGGCTCGGGCCCAGTTCGCCCCCCGAGAGGGCAGGGAGACCGCCCCCCTTGGCCACCCTTGCGGGATCTGGCGGACCCGGGAGCGGCCAGTCTGAAGCCGCGGGGTTCGGACCTTTCCCCTTGCGGGGTTTTGAGGCCGATGTTTCGGCTCCTTTGCTTGGTTTCTGGGACCGAAGCCCGGGAACAAGACCGTCCTGAGAAAGCCGGAGTCATCCAATCCCCTGGGCGGAGGGCCCCCCCGGACTGCTTTCGCAGCCGCGGCCTGCCCGCGTACCCTGGGGCCTTACACGAAGGCCGTTGTAATCGGGGAAAAAGATGCTGAGGGGACTCTGCCCTGGATATTTCATCCCAGAGCTACCATCTTATTTCATATGTCCCATACTTTCTGGGTCTAGAAGAACTGAGGCTGCCCACTTGGAGGGGCTGGACTGCGGGTTTCTGCTTCGGCCGCGGGGGGTGTGGGCTGTGAGTGTTTACCGCTTGTGCGCATTTCGCAGGTTGAATTTAGCCCCTGAAGTTTCTTTAGGTAAAATAATCCAGTTTATATTAAAGTTTATTTCTCTTGCTCATGAGACTCTGAAATGCAGTTAAGGCACTATTTGGAAATTAAATATTATTAACTTGGGACCTAAGAATTTGCACTTCTTCCTCATTTTGGCAAAGGGTCAACGTAGCATATTTGCAGAGAGAATAAAAGAAACATTTTGAAATAAAGTCATCATTTTGGTGTTAAGGAAGAAATTCCACTTTGTGTTACCTTAGGTGTGGACAGAGCAAAGTCGACTAAACCAGCAGTCAGGAGATTTAGGTTCTAGTTTTTAAAGTTTTGCGTCTTAAGTAGATGCCTAATTTTTTTGTAAGTTACTTAATCTCCAGGTTTTGGCGCTTTTTTTTCTTCTTCCTCTGTAAATTAAGGGGTTTACCTATTTATTCAGCAAATATTTTCCCGAGTGTTTACTTTGTACACAGCATTGTCCTGGGTTAATGGAAGAAGGGTGAATAAACTCAACAATCCTAACTAGCCAGAAGAATTTCCATGTTGTGAAAACACCAAGGTGAGGACAGATTTGTTCTGCCTGGAGGGAAAGGATCAGAGAGTCTTCATGGAGGAGATAGCATTTGAGTGGGATTTTAAGGGCTGGAAAGGATTTCACAAGATCAGAACTAGATTGTGGGTGTGTACTACTGGTTGAAGAATTATCCCAAGCAAAAGCCCTTGAGCACTGACAAAGGTTAGTGTGTCCATTTGACAGCCAGTCCAGTGTGGACTGGGGTAAAAAATGTGTTAAGGAATACAGTGGATGCTGGAACCGGAACAGTGCTTGAGGACAGGTAGAAATGCGGTGCTCAGGAATTTGACTGCCACACTGAGGCACTCAGCTTTGAATAAGTGGACTGATACAAACATTTCTGTGTTTTGGAAAGGTAACTGGAGTGGCTGCATGAAAGATGGATTGGGAAGGGGAGTTTGAAGGGCTGGGTGACCAGTTAGAAGCCTATTTTAATAGTGTAGTTGAAAGATAATGAGAAACCTAAATAGGACACTACAATAGGAATAAGTTTGGGGGAATTAGAACCACTGTAACTATTTAAATAGGGAAGATGAGGGAGATTGTTAAAGACCTAGAATTTGCAGCTGAGTGGGAGGAAGATTGGGCAACAGAAAGAAGAGCAGGTTTGAGGTGGAGAGAAGATAATCTGGATTTTGGAAATTGTTACATTTGAGTTGCTGTTGGATATCCATGTGGAGATAGTAGCAGGCAGTTAGAAATGCAAGTCTGAAGTTCAGAAGAGAGGTCAGGAATAAAGACAAAAAATTGAGTATCATTTACAATGTCATTCATTTATTATACAGATATTTACTCAGTGCCTACTAGGTGCTTACAGGGGAGCGTGTGTGGAAGCCCTTTAAGCTCGTAGTGAAGACAAGCTTAGAGCTTCACAGTATCAGAAATGACTCTAGGAGACCTAAATTCCTTATGAATTGCATAAAGTGCTGTGCCAGGCAGCGTGGTAGGTGCTGGGAGATACAGTAGTGAACAAGACTAGTTCTTTCCCTTGTTTATGGAGCCTACAATTTAGGGGGTAGCCAGACAGAAAATGAACATTGTATAAAACCAAATGAAAGAATTAGAAACTGTGATTAGTGGAGACAGTAGATACAGAAAATAAAGGTGGGAGTATGGAGAATCTTCTTTGGATAAGGTGTCAGGAAAGCCTTTCAAAATGAGTTAACAGTTCAACTGAACTCAGAAAGATTAAAACAAATGAGCTAACCAACTGAATAGAGGGGTGAAAGCATTTCTAGGAGAGGAAAATGCCACGTACAAATCCCTAATATAAGAAAGAGCTTAATGTGTTCAAGGAGCTCAGGGAGATTCATTGGGCTGGAACTTGGGGAGCAAGTAAGGGAGGGTGACTGCAAAGTGTGGTTGGAGAGGCAGGAATGGCTCACATAGGTTCTTACAGGCCAGAATGAGGAGTTTGGGTTTTGTCTAGACACATTGGAAAGCCTAGAGAAGAGTGTCACGCAGGGAAGTATGTATCATAAGATTGACATCTGAAGATATTTATTGCTGTGAAGAGACTAGAATGGACAGTGGCAAGAGTAGAAGCAGGGAGATAGCTATGAGGCAGTAACAGTGCTTTAGGGCAAGAGATGATGGTGGGCTGGAGTAGGGTGGTGGCAGTAGAAAAAGGAGTAGGTGGATTTGCTATATTTTCTCTGGTGGAGATAGAATCAATAGGGCTTGCAAATGAATTGAGTATTGGGAGCAAAGGAAAGAAAGTAATAAAAATTACTCCTAAGTGAGGGAAATGGTAGTCCTTGAGTAGAGGTTTGTGGTGAGGGGGGCTGGCAGGAAATGGTGGGAGACAGGCTTGGGAGAGAATTTGTTTTGGATGTGTTAAAATTGAGATATCAAGTTAAAGTGTTAGACATGTCAAGTAAGCAATTGTATGTACAAGTCTGCAGCTCAGAGGAGATATCTGGGCTACAGATTAACATTTTGGAGACCATATTTAAAGCCCAGGTACCAGATGAATTCACAGGAAGGAGAGAGTGGAACAAGAAAAGCGGGCCCGAAGACTATCTTGAGAAATAGGAGCATTTAGGGGCTGAGTGGAGGGAGATTTCAAAAGAGACTGGAGAAATGGCCAATAAGGTAGCAGTGAAATAAGGAACACATATTTTGGAAGCCAAAAAAAAATAGTGTTTGAGGAAGGAGGCCTTGCTTCTGGGAGACAATGCCAGCTATGCCTCTTTGGTTGCAAGTGACCAATTTACTTCAGAAGAGAAATTTATAGCAAGGATGTGGGCAGTTCACAGGACTGAAGAAAATGCTGAAGGCCCTGGCTTTATAAAGGACAGGAATATGAGCAGCCCCCAGGGAAGCTGCTGACTGCATTACTGGAATGGATGGGCTGCTGCTGCATTCTTCAGTCCTTAGTTACTTCTTCGAGGATTCACATTCTGAGAAAAAGTGTCTGATTTGTTCAACGTGGGTCAAGTGTCCAATAGTTGGCTAGGGCAGAAAAGCACACCTCAGTCTGCAGTTCTGCCTGGAACTGTAGAATGTAATCAATGTGTGAGGGGTAGATCCCCAAACAAAATGTGGACCCTGTCACCCAAGCAGGGGAGATGAATGTAGAACAGTCAGAAACAACAGTTGTCCATTACAAAGGTCAAGAAAGATGAGGACAGCCAAGTGTCCATTGGATTTGCTAACATGAGGATGATGGGTAATCTTTACAAGAGAGGTTTCGGTGAATTGTTGAGTTGGATCGTGATTAGAGATGAGAAAGGGAGACAATTCTTTTGATGAATTTAGCTTGTAGAGAACTAGGGTTGTAGAGGATTAGGTGACTACAATAAAATTCAGGGCTATGGGACTAGAGCACCCAGAAGATCTTGGGAAGAGAAGGGAGAAGGCCCAGAGTGAATCCTAGTTTCTAAGACTCATTCTGGCTTCACAATTCCTCATTCCAAGTTTCTTTTGTTAGTGCCTGGTACTACTTCATCATTAGAATTTAACCACTCCCATAATATGCTAGGTTTGCTATGGAAAGTTACCTGATTTTTCTGTTCCCAGCACAACCAAATTTTACACCAAAATTTAAACTGTTCCTTAAAATAAGTTTTAATTTTTGGTCTTTGTAATTCACTACTGTTTGTAGAAATTTTGTTTTAATTTTCTAACCATTACTGACTTGCTTGGGTTTACATCTGTAGTCAGCCACAGATAGAGATGGAGGGAACTAAGAAACAGATCGGTCCCTGGTAAGGGAGGCTAATCCTTTCGGTTGAAACTATGTGCTTTATTTTAACCTTTGTGATGGTGACCAGTTGAGGGGAGCACAATGGTTCTCAATTTCTTTCCTCTTTTTTTTCTCTACCTACTCATCTTGTCCTCCTTTCTAAAACTGGATCAAGGTGAAGGCATTGTTGACCTCCCTTCAGTTAAGGCAGTACTGATAGTCTGAGCTTTGTTTTGTAGGGTGGAATCACTTTGCATTTGAAAGGTCAACACAGTGGTGTGCTGTTTCTTTTGTGAAGCAAAGTAGTTAAAGCCCCTGGTCATCTTTCCATTTGGAATACACTCCCTTCTGCAGAGCAGTCAGGACTTGAGGCGAGAGACCTGTGTCATCTTTGTTCCCCTGTTGCTTGCTTAGTTTACTGTGGATTGGTGTCCTTCCCAGTATTGCCCTGTGTTGCCTGCATTGGTTTTAGGCCATCTCTACCATAGGGAGATGGTGTCTATTGATTCCTGTCTAGGATGTGAGAGCTCTGCGTTGGGGTTTGGGACATAAGACTTCCTTTCTTTGCTGGTCATGCCCTGGTGTGTAGTGTCTTCCTTTGCAGATCCCACGGGGTTGGGGGCTGGAGGACAAGATTCAAGTAATCTCAACTTCACCAAAACTCCAATGATAATTGCTGATTGTTTGTAATATATATTGAAAGCAGATTTATGTCTATGGCTTTACACTTTATGGCTGGTTCTATGTTTAACATCTGTATTTTAGACATTTTGAAGGTACTTTCATAGTGTTTTTCAGTATGTGGAACATAACCTGTTAGTAGCTTGTGAGATCAGTTTATTGGGTCTTACCATTTATGAAAAGACAGTGCATGAGAGTAGTAGAGGTAGTATTGCTGTAGGAAATAAGTTACTTGTGTGTGCTTCCACGTGTGTTCTGTTTGCTGGGTTATGATGGAAAGTGTATCTTACTGTAGGCTGCAGTCAAAAGTTTGAAAACCACTGCTCCATAGGAAATGTGGACTCAGTAAGAAGAGGCAGAGTTCCTAACCTTTTATAGTATACTAAGCATTTGATAGACTGACCTGTTTCTTGAGCACCTGTGCAGAACTTTATTTCTGAGGAATTTTATAATTATTTCTGTTGACTAATATAAAAATAACCCTAGGGTTGATTTGTTTCCTTTGTGTATTTCAGATGACTTTCCTAGGGCCAAGAAGTTGAGTAGCTTGCCCAGGCCTCAGCCTAGTCAGAGGCAGAGTTTAGATCCCACCTTAGAGATCTTGTCCTTTTGTTTTTAAAACATATCTCAGCTTCTTTAACTTGTTTAGCAACTTAGTATTTTAATGCGTGATTTGCAGGGCGATAGTGGGTGTGCTGTAGAAAAAGAATGCAGTTTCTCAAACTTTACTTCCCAGGGCTTTTTTATTTGGCTAAAAACTGAAGGAGGGTTGTTCTCAGGATGGTCCTGATAATAGAGGTACTGTTGCCCTAAATCTGCCTTGCTGTTGTTGAATTCTCTAATTATTTCCAAAACTTTTCAGGGCTCCTTGTTCTTTGCTTTGGGCATTGCAAAGGCTTTATTGCCTGCATTCTTCCTAACCTCTAGGCTGACAGTGTGCTAACATTCAATAATAGCAGTGGCAGGGTCAGTGGACTTCTAAATAATATATGCTGGACCAAGATTTTTTTTAAAGCAGATTAATATACTTTGATGGTGGGGAACCAGGCACAAGGTAAAATTTAGTTGTTAGCAAGGGGAGAGGGGGGTAGGGCCTGCACAGTGCTGCTTAGACCATTCCCTGGGTTTCTGAGGCCAGTTGGTTTTGTAGTGGTTCTTCATCTAGAGCCAAGATTCCTTATTTATGATCTGTGGAAAACACGATTTGATGGGCCCAACCTTGGTTGGTGATGATTAAATGTCATTGTCTCTTCTATTATTTATGGAGCTAAATTAGTACATTTTCTATTTAAAAGGAAATAGGGATGTACATTTTGCCTGTCCACCAGCTACAGATACACAATAAAAATGAATAGCCCTGGCTGGATAGCTAAGTTGGTTAGAGCATTGTCCCAATACGCCGAGGTTGCGGGTTCGATCTTTGGTTAGGTAGGGCACATACCAGAATCAACCATTGAATGTGTAAGTAAGTGGAACAACAAACCGATGTTTCTCCCCCCTTCCACTCCTCTCTCTAAAAATCAATAAATTTTTTAAAAAAGAACATATATTAACTGTCCACCTTAAATAGCTTTGGGTGTTGTAGGTGATTACTCTGTACGCTGCAGTTCTGATCTCTTATCTTAATTAATAGCATGAGAAAACCTGGGAAGAAATTTCCTCTGAGACCCATAATTTTATTGAAAATAGCTTCCCTTGGAGTAAAAGCAGTGCCTTTCACTCCAGTGTCATGTAAATTGCATTTAAAGGAACAACGCTGCATTGGGACCCCTCCCCCCATACTAGCAAATTATTTTTATTACAAATATTCTAAATAAACATAAAGCTAGGTAATACTTATACCTCCTATGCTGAACTTTTACAGCTCTTAACTGTAACATAAAAACAGATTTACAAGTCAATAATAGCAGCATGAGGGTCAGTGGATTTCTAAAATATATATGCTAAACAAAGGTTGTTCAAGCAGTCTGACATGTCTTGCTGGTAGGGAACCATCTGTGTCATAAAACTTAGGTCGTCAGGGTTACATCAATTGTTGCCATGGATTTATATCTTTATGAGTAAGTATACAGATGTAGACAACGTCATAAAATGAAAATTCAAATTAATATTCATAGTATGTGGTAGAGTTGTTGTTTTGCTAAAATGAAATACATACTTAATGTTGAATTTAACAGTGGAAAGATTTAGCCTTGGATTCAGTAATATATTTCATCTGTTTCTACATTTTAACTTAAGTAATACTGATGCCGAGGATCTCATACAAGGTGGTGTTTATAATGTCAGGGCATTATTGCACAGTTTACGATAATCAGATCTCATATTTAACCAGAGGTGACTGAGAAGTCCTCGGATGTCAATTTTAATGTGGTATTTATGGTGACTTTGTAGAGTTAGAGTTGCCTTGTTCAATTGAAGGTAAGATTTGCTTTTTGCCCTGACTGGTGTGGTTCAGTGTGTTGGGTGTCCTGTTGCAGACTGAAAGGTCACTGGTTTGATTCCTGGTCAGGGCACATGCCTGGGTTGTGGGCCAGGTCCCCAGTCGGGGGTGTGCAAGAAGTCCTGATCGATATTTCTCTCCCTCTCTTTCTCCCTCCCTTCCCCTCTCTCTAAAATTAAAAAAACAACAACAACAAAAAAAGATACGCTTTTCAAGTGAAGAGAACACAGAATGGAAGAGTTTGTGCAAATCATCTATCTGATAGGGGACATATCTAGAATATATAAAGAACTCTTACAATGCAATAATAAAAAGATGAATCATTTAAAAGTGAGCCACCAAACTGTTTAAGCATTTCGCCAGAAACGTAGTACAAATGCCCAATAAGCACAGAAAAAGATGCTTAGCATCATTAGCCATCAGGTAATGCAACTCAAAACCACAGTGAGTCACCATTTCACACCCACCAGGATGGGTACGATGACACCAACAGGAGTTGGTGAGGGTGTGGAGAAATTGGATCCCCCTCACACACTACTGGTGGGATTGTAAGGTGACACAACCACTTTGGAAAACAGCCTGGTGGTATTCCTCAAGAGGTTGAACGTAGTTACCATATGACCAGCAGTTTCACCCCTAGACATGTACAGAAAAGAATGAAAATATATGTCCATGCAAAAACTTGAATGTTCATAGCAGCATTATGCATAATAGCCAAATTGTGGAAACAACCGAAATGTGGCAATAGCCCAAATGCCATCAACTGATAATTTGATAGGTAAGATATGTATCCATACAAGAGAGTATTATGGGGCAACAAGAAGAAATGAGGTACTGATGCGTGCTCCAGCAAGGACAGACCTTGGGAATGTTATGCTGAGTGAAAGTAGCCAGGCGTAAAAGATCACATATACAATGCCCTTTATAAGAAATGTTCAGGGTAGGTAAATCCATACAGATGGAAAGTAGATTAGTGATTGCCTAGGCCTGGGAGAAAGTGGGTATGGGCTTTCCTTTTTGGGATGATGAGAATTTTCGAAATTGTAGTTATGGTTGTACCACTTGTACTCTGTAAATGAGTGAATTGTATGGTATGTGAGTTATATCTCAGTGGGGCTGTTGTGCAAAACAGATTTGCATTTTACTTTTTAAAATCTGTTAAATGGGTAATGAACTGGAAATAGAATTGACCAAAGTGTATAGCTGTACTCAGTTTAATATGGGTACCCATTTGTTCCAGAAAGTGCTTGTGCTAATTTTTAAGATTATCATTGAAACGAAAACAGTCTTAGGGTGTCCAGCCTTTTGGCATCTCTTGGCCATACTGGAAGAAGAAAGGTTGTTTTGGGCCACATATTAAATACATTGTGACATGTAATCACACACACACAAATCTCATAATGTTTTAAGTAAATTTACAATTTTGTGTTTGGCCGCATTCATAAGCCATCCTGAGCCCCAGATGGCCCGTGGACCACAGGTTGGACACCCCTGAAGAATATCATGGAACCATGGACCCTTGAGAAATGATGATCGAGAGGTGGCTCTTAAATTATGGGAGAGGTGGCAGCTCCTCTCTCTAAGTTGTTATCACAGCTTTGCAAAAATGTCTGGGATCTGCTATACCTGATTTTTCCCTTGTTCGGGGCATGTATTCATATCCTTCAATTTCTTTTTCATTAAGTAAGAAACTGAAACCATTCCTGAAGCTGGCACTATTAGTTTCTAAAAAACCCAACAAATGTAAAGACAGTAAATAGTTGTCTGGTTTCTTGAGATTTTACAATCCTAGAATCTCAAAATTGGAGGAAGCTTAAGGATAAATTAAACATTTGGTAATTTCCTAGCTTCTTGACATGAGCTAGAATCAGGGGAAAGGAATTCTTAAGCTCTGGTGATTCAAGATCAAACCTAGAGAGATGTAGTCACTGTTAAGCCAACTACTCATGTCAGCCTGCTCTGTGGGTGGGGGCCTGGCTCTGTAGTTAAATCACTCTGGCAAGTGATGCACAGGGCCTTAGTCCCTCCTCTGTGAAGAGAGGGATGGGTAAACCACATTGCGCTAATGTAGTGCTTGACTAAGAAAAATGTATGTGAAAGGAAATTGGGAGTTTATGGTACTTTATGTGGAAAACTTAAAGTTTGTTTTACAAAATCTTGTAATTTTTTTATGATGAAAAATACGGATTTCTGGCAGCTGACAAGGGGAGGGAGGAGCTGTCGGGGCAGCCATGCTCACCCAGGCCCTTCTCGGTGTTCTTCCCCGGTGTGAGCCTCCTGTCCTGGCCTTTCACTTCACCTTGGTGTTCATCGAAAACCCCCAGCCTGGGTGCATTCTACACTGTGTGACCGTTTTGTGTTTTAGTGCTGCCAATGTTAGCAACAATTGTACAGAATAAAGTGAACTCATTTTGCCAAGATGCCAGAAAAAAAGCTATAAGAAAGTAAGAATTTAAACTATGGGGAGAAAACAACTCCATCAGAGTCCTGAGAGCACTACTTTTAGGAAACACTGTTCAGATTTTCACTGACTGTACAACTATTTTTAGAAAAATTGGGAAATTGAGAAAAGAAAAATAAGTCACACCAGCCTACCACCCAAACTATCACAGCTGCATGAATTTTCTCTTACTTTTTCCATTGTGTATTTTAACTAGTTTTAATATTGGCAAATGTGTGATTTTGTATTTTGTAATTTGTCATTAGCATTTTTCTTTGTTGTTACATTGCTTTCATAACCATATTTTTAAGTGACATAATTTAAGGAACATTTCTAATTGCTGGGTATAATTTAATCAGTGGTCCCTGATTTTGGGGTATATATGTGTATTTATGTGTTGCTTGCTGTTGCATATTATCGCAGATGATAAGATGAAATTCTTTGAACATATGGATTTTCCCATGTTTGAGACCTTTTCTTAGGACAGATTAGTAGAAGTCGAAATTCTACATCAAAGTATAACTTATTATGGGTTTTAATACCCACTGGGCTTGTTCTGTTTTCAAACGAGTGTTTTAAGCCAAATTCTTTATTTGCTTGCTTGTTGTGGATGTACAGGTGTGGGCAAAAGTAGGTTTATAGTTGTTTGTATGGAAAAAGACATGTAGGTTATGATTATTAAAATAGCTTTATTAACTCAAAAGAAAGTTGCAACTGTAAACCTACTTTTGCCATCCCCTGTATAAAGAAGGCTTTGTTTATTTAGCTACATTTTCCCTCTACTTATAATTCTCTCTCTTTTTTTCCCTATTTTAGGCTACATTGATTACCCACCCACCCTGCACAGCAACTTATAGGAAAAGTGTAGCATTTCCTAGAGGAATATGAGCATAAACAGGAAGGTGTCGTTGACTCTGAATTAAAATTTTAACCTGTCCCCGAACAGCTACAGGATTTGGAAGCTGAATCAATGTTATCAGATGAGTTAGAGTCCAAACCAGAGGTGAGCCCCTCAGTTTGTTTCTTTCCCTTTGGTGGCCGTGTTCCAGAGTTTGTCCTTCTTAGTCTGGGGGTCAGCTTTTCTGTAATGGGCCAGAGAGGGAAGTTTTAGTCTTTGTGGGATATATTATTTTGAATTTAACTGCTGGTTTATTATTTTTCTGTCACTAAGTACTTTTTCAAAGATTTAAGAATTCCATTTTTACCTCTTATGACTTTTAATGTTTGTTATTTAAATAAATGTAAAATTATACATCTAGATAATTATATGACAAACTTTTATCTATGGCTTATATGTGTAATGTGTGTATACATATGTGAATACTACCACAAACCATTCTTTTATTAATTTTGCATATATCTGAAAGTATTTTTAATGTGATTAGAGGACTTAAACATTTTAAATTTTTATTTTTATTTTTTTTCATTTTAAGTATATCTGTGTTGTATAATGGAAAGGTCACTTGAAGGCTGACACTGCTTCTAACTAGTCTTGTGACTTTAGAAAAATCATTTAGTGTCTTCAGCTTGATTCCTGATCTTTAAAATACATGTTTGAGCTTACTGAGTTATAGTGAGGGTTAAAGGAGCCAATGCATAGAAAAGTGCTTTATAAAAATGTAATCAGTACAATATGGTTGAATTTTTAGTAGCCATCATTTAAAATATAATTATTTTTATTATTTCTTTGTTTGGTGGAAGATAACAAGTTAAATTAAATATATATTTCAGCCTTTCTCTAAAACAGATATCTTGATAAAAATAACTTTAAATTTTATTTGTTGTTAATCTAGTTTTTAAATGAATATGGCTGAGACTAGCGAACAATCAAGACTTAATTACATCATCAACTTTTGGTAAATTCAGAGGTTTATATCCACTTCTAACAACTTGTATTTCTCAGTGTTGTTTCCCTTCCTTCCACCCACTAGCTCCTGGTACAGTTTGTTCAGAATACGTCCATCCCATTGGGACAGGGGCTAGTAGAATCAGAAGCTAAAGATATTACTTGCTTGTCCCTCCTTCCGGTGACTGAGGCCTCAGAATGCAGTCAGCTCATATTACCAGGTAATACTTAAGATCACCACAGATAAAATAAATGAGTCATAAGAACTTAGCCTATTCTATGGTACCAGGGGAATGGGATAACTGATTTTATAACTGACTGGTGGGAACTGTAAACATTTGGAATCATGGAGAAAAAGGAACCATAGGAGTCATAAGTGCATTGGTAGTTTATGCCGTGGGAATGGGTATGATAACCCATAGAGTGTGAGCCTGAGAAGAGAAGAAGGCTGAGGTAGAATGCCCTGGAACTCCTATACAAGGTACAGGGTAAGGCAGGAGAGCCTGTGAAGGAGGGGAAAGGACAGGCTAGAGGAGTATGAGGAATGTTGCATGGAGTACAGACATGGAACCCAGGGCAGTAGTCAGTGTGTCAGATGTTCCTAAGAGGCCCACTGAGAGAGGGTCAACGAGGCCAGTGTTGACCTTAGTGGGGCCTGTTCCATGGAAAGGGGGTGGGTGGAAAGCCAGGTGGAAGTGGGTTGAGATATTAGTGTGAGATAAATATAGTTAAGTATCTACACTTTGTAAAGACTCTCCTGCTATGGGAAGGAAAAAGAGAAGGATGTAAGATAGATGGAAGAATTCTTTTCTCAGATTTGAAATATTTAAGGGTGGTTTTATGCTAAAAGGAAAGAGCCAGTTAGAGAAGCTGCAGATCTGAAATGTGGGTAATTGGTGAGGAGGCTTCAGGAGAAGTGGAATGAAGTAGATAGAATGCTTTGGATGGGAAGAGGGTAGTCCTATCACTCAACTACTACCAAGGAGAACATTATTTTTAGATGCAATGAATTCTTTGTTTTCTGGTCCTTGTTTTAAAGTTTGGAATATTAATGTTAAATCAGGGGAGGATCAGTATCAACCTGTTGGTGACAAATTATTTGCTATAAAGTCTTCTGGTTACTGTCTTCTAGTGGTCTTTTTTCTTTGAGTTTTTAAGTGACTTTAAAATGTATTTCAGCCCTGGCTGGGTCACTCAGTGGATTGAGCGCTGGCCTATGAACCAAAGGGTCACCAGTTTGATTCCCAGTCAGGGCACATGCCTGGGCTGCAGGCCAGGTCCCCGCAACCACGCATTGACATTTCTCTCCCTCTCTTTCTCCCTCCCCTCTCTAAAATAAATAAATAAATAAATAAATAAATAAAATGTTTTTTAAAAAGTTAAATAAAATGTATTTCAATGTTTCAAGATTCAAGAAGGGCAGATGTTATGAACTAACCAATGTTGACTTAAGGTTTCCCTCTGTAGCTCCTTGTTTTCCCAACACTTTCCCCTCTTAGTTCCCATTTTTCTCCTAGAGTTTTGGGAGTCTTTCCAGGTGCTTAGGATTTTCAGGATATGAAAATTTCCATGTGTCAATAAATTTTGATCTTCATTAGGCTTTTTCCCGGACTTTTTTCTCCCAATTTTAATTTATTGAATAAATATTTAACAATAATAAAGGAAATGAAAACAGAAACAAAAGCATCTATCTTCTTTTTCACATTACCTTCTTTTAGTTTTAATTTTGATTTAAAACGTTTCAAGAACCAATAGATAATAACTCATGTACTCACCTCCCAGCTCATGAAATACAGTATTACAATAGCAAATGTGTCTGCACATACCTGCCTAATCTCATTCCCCTCCCTCTTTCTTAACCGTTTGAGTCCCAGGGGGTATTGTCAGCAGCACGATCGCGCTGCTTGGGACTCAAATGGTTAAATGTGCGTGTGTCATTCCATGCATGGCCTGCGTGCTTTCTTTTCACTTGGGGTATGTGATGGATACAGAGAAGTACAAAACCATGAGAATACACATATTGAAGAGTTACTGTAAAGGAGACGCCCACCACTTACTGAAGCAAGAAGTAGAACACCGCTAGCTCCTAAGCCCTCCAGGGGCCCCTCCCTGATAAACACAAGCTCTGTTGTCCCCTAGGTCCTGCTGTCCTTAACTTTTGAGACAGTTTTTTGTTTGCAAGTTTCCGGTAACCAACCAAGTCTGAGCGATACAGTTTAATTGTAGCTGTTTTTAGACTTTAAGTTGATGGAACTGTGCACATGTACGTTGTTGCCCTTTTTCGCTCTGGTTTTGTGAGACCCACCCTTGTGTGCAGTTGTGGTTGGTTTGGTCTCACGAGCGCACCGCAGTGCTCCTGCTCCTGCTGCTGGGTATTTAGTTGTTTTTCCGGTGTTGTTCTGTGGCAAAGTGCGTCTCGGTGAACTTCATTAAAAACATTGTTTTCAGGTAAAATATACATGACAAAATGCATCAGTTTAATCAGTAAAATCTAACTAGTTCTATGACATTAAGTACATTTACCTTGTTGCATAACTTCATTAGGCTTTGAAATGGCCACACTGTCCCTAGGGTTCCACTTTTATTCCTATAATCTTACCTGTTATCTCCTTAAAATAGGAAAGAAAGGTTGTCTGTATTCGATAAAGACAAGCCCTGAAAACATTGGACGTAGTGCAGTTCCTCATCGTATTGCAGCCAGACCTTTGTGAACTGATGTCCTCCCAGTAAAGTCAGAGAGAGTATTCTGATTACTTCACTGCCTCCAGGGTAAACCCAGACTGTAACGAAATAGACTGATGATTCTATAAAATTTCAGTTTTTTCCCAGGCTGTGTTTTTTTTTCCCCCTAATGACTCACCAGAACTGTCACATACATGGTATAAAAATTAAAGGAAGTGATCTCTCCCCAAGAAAAATAAGTTAAAATTTAGAACCTTTCTTAACTTAGTATTCACTGTGTAGCCATACTTTTCAACCAGAAAGTGCTGCCTTCTGGCTTCTATAGGACTAAGTCTGTAAGCACAAATGTGGATGACGGAGGCCTGGTGTCAGAGGAGTACGTCCCTCACTTTGGGCCTGCTTCCCATTAGAACTTAAAGTCACCTCTGTGTTCTTTTCTGAGGCAAATTTTGTGTTTGTAAAATGAAAATGCTGTGTGTTCCTGTCAAGGCGTTGGGTACTAAGGGATGTTTTAAGGGTATCAGGTGAGGTCTTTGGAGGTAGGCACTTCATAAGGTTGTGGTGTTTTCTGTTTTCTAGATGATACTCCAAATCATACTAACTCCTCCAAGGAGGTCCCTTCTTCAGCTGTGCTGAGAAGCCTGCAGGTGAATGTGGGCCCAGACGGAGAGGAGACGAGGGCTCAGACTGCACAGAAGTCCCCGGAGTTCTTGTCCACTCCGGAGTCTCCTAGCTTGTTGCAAGATCTGCAGCCAAGTGACAGCACTTCTTTTATTCTCCTTAACCTAACAAGAGCAGGTAATTTTGTTATTCTTTTCTGAACTCTGCTCATGCTTAAAGTGGAGTGAAGCTTTATTATTTTATTATTTCAAAGAATTGATATAGTCTAGTGACCAATTCAGTGTGTAGAGAGAGAGGGTGGGCTCCAGGTTGACTCAGAAATTTGAGGTGGTGCTGGTCACCGAGATAGCGAACACGGAAAGAACAGGGCCAGGGGCGGGGATGATTAGTTCCCATTTGTGCCTGTTGATGTTGAAATGTGGGAGGGACATTCAGGAGGAGGTGTCCTTTAGAGATAGAAACAGAAATCCAGGATTCTAGAAAGGTCTGGCAGGAAATAAGTAGTTTTGGTGCTTGTCAGCATTCAGGAAAGGTATGAAACAGTGAGTAGGATTCTTTGATTTAGGAGTAGTCTAGAACAGCGGTCCCCACCTTGCTGGCACCAGGGACTGGTTTCACAGAAGACAGTTCTTCCACAGACCGGGGTTGGGGGGATGGTTTCGGGATGATTCAAGCGCTACACTCAGGCCCACCTCCTGCTGTGCAGCCTGGTTCCTAACAGGCCTGGAGGGGTACCAGTCTGCGGCCTGGAGGTTGGGGAACCCTGGTCTAGAACATAGTCAGAAAAGTAGCAAATCTGAGACCCTGAAAGAAAAAGCCAAACATTTATGAGGGTCACAGAAAAGCAGGAAGGAGTTGGCTAGAGAGAGAGAAAGAAACCAGAATGAGAATGGTGGTTACGGGGGGAAAAGAGAAGGGGGTGGGGAGGAGGTGGTAAAGGGTAAAGGGGGTCAAGTGTATAGTGATGGAAGGAGCTGTGACTTCAGGGAACACACAATGCAATATACAGATGATAATATACTAGATCTGTATACTTGAAACCTTTATAACTCTATTAACTGATGTTACCCTAATAAATTGAATAAGAAAACAATGTGAGTGGTGTGGGGCAAGCCAAGGGAGGAAAACGTTTTAAAGAAGAAAAGGTACTAAATCATGCCAAATGCTTCAGAACGGGCTGGTGAGGTGAGCACTGGGAAGTGTATGTCTGGTGACCTTGGTGAGTGCAGTGGTTTTGCAGTAGCCGAGGTAGGGGCCGGGGCTAGAGATGGGGAGTAGGTGGTAGGTGAGAAAGTGGGAATGCAAGATAGAAGTTCTGCTTGTTCAAGAAAGTTGACATTGAAGGGACAGGTGAAGGTGACAGCTAGAGAAGTACTTGGGACTTTCTATTCTTTAAAAATTAAAGATAGGAGAGACTTGAGCTTGACAGATTTAAAGGCTGTAAGGGAGGCTGTCAGCTGGCCAGTAGAGAGGAGACAGCTGAAGGAGACAAGCAGGGACAGTGGAAGGATAGGATGGGATGAGGGTTTGCCTGGTTGCCAGGAAGGACAGCTGTGCCTGTGAGAGGACAAGCCTGTGGGCTGGGAGTGGAAGGTGATAACCTAATCTTATATGAGAACTGAAACTTGAGGTGAGAGGTGAAGGTCTGGAGCAGCTGGTGCAGGGCTGGTGCAGGACGCAGGGGGTTCCTGAGCCAGGGCCAATAAAAGCGTTACTTGATGGCTAACTTTCATGTATCCTCTTGTTCTTCCAGGTCTGAGCTCTTCAGCCGAGCATTTAGTATTTGTACAAGATGAGGCCGAGGATTCAGGGAATGATTTCCTCTCTGGTGAGAGCACGGACAGTAGCATTCCCTGGTTCCTCCGGGTTCAGGAGTTGGCCCATGACAGTTTGATCGCTGCTACTCGTGCACAGCTGGCAAAGAATGCAAAAACCAGCAGCAATGGTGAGACCCCTGTGGTATTTTCTAGTATTCTCTGCAGAGATTTTGGTACTGCGGTGGTTATTTTGAATTCTGTTTTTCTGAAATCAAATTGCTCCTCATGACAGTTCAGCAATTTGCTGTGAGGTCCGTAGTATTGTTTCTTTTGAGTTCAGCACGTCTGTACTACTTCCTCTCCTACTTTCCTCTATCCAGGGATTTTCAAAGTGTGGTCCTTGGATTGTCAGCATCACCTAGGAACTTAGCAGTGCAGGTGCTCAGGCCCTGTCCTGAATCAGAAACTTGCCGTCTTTTAGGAAGAAGCCCTTTTGGTGGTTGTGTGGGACGTTAGAGCTTGAGGGCCATGGCTTTGTGTAGCCATCCGAAGCTGCTGCAGAACCTTCGCTGTGTAGCGTGCCCTAACTTTCTTTTGTAAGTAAGATAAAGTTTAGAAGTTACAGAGGCAAAAAGAAGGGCCTTTGGAAGAAGTGGACCCAGGGAACAAGTTACAGAGACAAAAGAAGGGCCCTTGAAGCTTAGGAGAGAGAAAGGTAAAGGTATAGTGTCCCTTGGGGGAGAAGGAGAGGAGAAAGGCACAGGCGTGCTCCCAGGAGGAGAGTGACTACCACGATACTTTTGTTTTAGATTTGCCACTGTATTTTCTCATTAACCTGGAAAGATTAATGTTATTATGTTGGCCAAAAAGTTAGTTTTTTCTGTACTGTGGCTCTAGCAGTGCTTAGTTGTCTTTAACTTCATTCGAAACAATTTTGTTAGATTGTATTGTGACAGCTGTCATATCAGCATGCATTTTAAAAAAACTTATCAAAATTGGTGTATTTTTGTGCAGCCATTTTAATGTTAAAGATGGAATAAGATACACAACATTTCAGTGGATTATGTTTTATTATTTCAAGAAAGGCAACTGAAATACAAAAAAAAAGAGTTGCACAGTGGATGGAGAAGGTGCTGTGATGATTGAATGTGTCAAAAGTGGTTTGCAAAGTTTCATGGTACTGTTGACATTTTGGCCAAATAAATCTTTGCTGTGGGGCTGTCTTACAAATTGGAAGATGTTTAGCAGTACCCTGGTCTCTACCCACTAGAAGCCAATAGCGAGAGATTGCTGACATACTCAAAATATCCAAATCAATAAAGTTATTGGTGAAAGTGAAAAATGTGTCTTTTATTTTATGGAAAAATAAACAGACTTTTTGGCCAACCCAATAGTACTATATTTGCCAATGAGAAGCAGTATAGGGAGGGAACTTGGGATTTAGACTCTAGGGGCCTGAGATCTGTATCTGGTGCCATCAATTACTAGTTCCTTGCCTGGGGAATATAACCTCCCTTAGCCTCAGTTTTCTTGTGTTCAGAACGAAGAGATCAGGTGGCTTACCTGATTGGGTTGTTACAGAGATTAAATAAGATCCTATCTGTGAAATGTCTTATAATCAGCAAAGCATTGTAGGGGTGTTTTCATTACTCTCAAAATAAGTTTCTTTGCTACCTAACAACTACCTGAGGCACTTGAGTATAAGGTGAGTCCTAGTATATGATAACCTTCCATTTCTCAATGAAATGATTCCCTAAAAGCCTTTTTTGGGGCTAACTGTGATATCTAGATTTTTAGGCATGTAGATGAAATTGAACATTGTAAATTGCTATTTGAGAATTTTATTTTGGTTACACACACATTTTAAATTATATGGAACATATTAATTTAATGTTGTTTTTTACACACTAACATGTAATGAAATGACTTTACTCAATATTTTAATATATTTAAACAAATACCTTCAGCCACTAAAGCCACTTTGTGAGTCCTATAGCACAGTTCATTAAAACAAATCATCTTGCCCTGGCTGGGTGGCACAGTTGGTCGGAGTATTGTCCTTACACCAAAAGGTTGCGGGTCCACTTCCCAGTTAGGGCACATGCCTAGGTTGCAAGTTCAATCCCCAGTCAGAGCATGTGCAGGAGGCAAACCAATCTATGTTTCTCTCACATTGATCTCTCTCTCTGTCTCTATCTCTCCTTCCCCCTCCCTAAAATCAATAAGCCTATCCTTGAGTGAGGATTTAAAATTTTTTTTTAAAAAGCAAATTATCTTCACATCCATCTAAGTTTATTGAGATATAAAAATATTTTAATTTTGCATTTGATGCTTGATCAGGAGTCAGCAAAGGTCCATGTACCAAATACACACCTGTTTTTATAAATAAAGTTTTACTGGAATACTAGCATGCCAATTAGTTCTGTAAGTTGTCTATTAAGGCAACTACCATGGCAAAGTTCAGTAGTTGTGACAGACCATATAACCCTCAGAGTAAAAAATACTCTGTGGCCTCTACAGAAAAAGTTTACCGACCCCTGCTTTGTATGATACCCAAATGCAAAAGGTCCTCCCATAACTGTAAGACCTTTAAAGTGTTTACAGTTGTTACTCAACTTCTGCAATATTTCACCTTTGCAGTTTCTTTGTCTCTGGTTTTTTAGTGTTTGAACCAGTTTATTAGGTGACCTCTGAATATCCAAAACTATCATTGGTTGAAGTCATTTTAAGCTAATCTGTCTTTTGCAAACAATACTTTTTTCCCCAAAAGCTAAGTAGTTGAGGGAGCATTTCTTTAGTGAGTGATTTTATAAGGACTCAAACACAAGACCACTCACTCTTTTCTGAGCGATTTTCTTCTGCCTCATGATTTCATCAGTGTTCTCATTGTATCTGCGAAATTGAATGCACAAAGGCCCAACTGTCGCTGGTTAAATCTCTAGATTACCGAAGGGTTTCTACAGACCTTTCAAGAAATTAGAACTGCCGGCCAAGATGGAGGCGTACTGTGCCTCCTTGCACAACCAAAAAAAGGACAACAACAAATTTTAAAACAAAAAACAGCCAGAACTGAGAGAAAATCGAACCGTATGGAAGTCCGACAACCAAGAAATTAAGAAACATACATCCAGACCGGTAGAGGGGCGCGGAGAGGACTCGCGCGGTGGGTGGCGGAGGGCGGGCGGATTGGGGAAAGGCGCGGCGGGCCAGGAGAGGTGGCGACTGCGGACCGGGCATCCCACTCCCTTGTGAGGATAAACCGGGAGGAACAACTGGGGAGCAAGACAGACCCCGAAACCCAGAGTTCCAGCGCGGGGAAACAAAGCCTCAAAGCCTCTGATTGAAAACTACTGTGGGGGTTGAGGCGGCCTCAGCGGGAGAAACTCCCAGCCTCACAGGAAGGCTCGTTGGAGAGACCCACAGGGTCCTAGAGTGTACACAAGCCCACCCACCGGGAGTCAGCACCAGAATCAGCACCACAGGGGCCCAGTTTACCTGTGGGTAGTGTGGAAAGTCACTGAAAACCAGCAGAGAGCGGAGCAAGCGCCATTGTTCCCTCTCGGTCCCCTCCTCCACAAACAGCGTCACTACGCAGCAGCGTGGCTGCCCCGCCCTGGTGAACACCTAAGGCTCCGCCCCTTACTACGTAACAGGCGCGCCAAGACAACAAAACTGGCCCAAATGAAAGAACAGATCAAAACTTCAGAAAAAATACAACTAAGCGATGAAGAGATAGCCAACCTATCAGATGCACAGTTCAAAACACTGGTAATCAGGATGCTCACAGACTTCGTTGAATTTGGTAGCAAATTAGATGAACAAATGAAGGATACAATAAGGGAAATGAAGAAAAATGTACAGGGAACCAACAGTGATGGGAAGAAAACCGGGACTCAAATCAATGGTGTGGATCAGAAGGAAGAAAGAAACATTCAACCAGAACACAATGAAGAAACAAGAATTCAAAAAAATGAGGAGAGGCTTAGGAACCTCCAGGATGTCTTTAAACGTTCCAATATCCGAATCATAGGGGTGCCAGAAGAAGAGGAAGACCAAGAAATTGAAAACTTATTTGAACAAATAATGGAGAACTTCTCCAATCTGGCAAAGGAAATAGACTTCCAGGGAGTCCAGGAAGCTCAGAGAGTCCCAAAGAAGTTGGACCCAAGGAGGAACACACCAAGGCACATCATAATTACATTAACCAAGAGGAAAGATAAAGAGAGAATCTTAAAAGCAGCAAGAGAAAAGGAGACAGTAACCTACAAAGGAGTGCCCATCAGACTGTGAGCTGATTTCTCAAACCTTACAGGCAAGAAGGGGCTGACAAGAAGTATTCCAAGTCATGAAAGGCAAAGACCTACATCCAAAATTACTCTATCCAGCAAAGCTATCATTTAGAATGGAAGGGCAGATAAAGTGCTTCACAGATAAGGTCAAGTTCAGGGAGTTCATCATCACCAAGCCCTTATTATATGAAATGTTAAAGGGACTTAGAAAAAGAAGATAAAAAATATGAACAGTAAAATGACAACAAAGTCACAGCTATTAACAAGTGAACCTAAAACAGAAACAAAAACAAACTAAGCAAACAATGAGAACAGGAACAGAATCACAGAAATGGAGATCACATGGAGGGTTATCAGTGGGGAGTAGGAGGGAGATAGAAGGGGAAAAGGTACAGGGAATAAGAAGCATAAATGGTAGGTAGAAGATAGACAGCGGGGGGTTAAGAATAGTATAGGAAAGGGAGAAGCCAAAGAACTCATATATGTGACCCATGGACATGAACTAAAGAGGGGGAGTGTGGGGGAGAAGGGGTGTGCAGGACGGAGGGGGGGGGAAGATGGGACAACTGTAATAGCATAATCAAAATATATTTAAAAAAAATATTAATTCGGTGGAACTTTAGAATTTGGAAATTTCCTTTACGGTATATGGTGTTTAAATTTTACCTATGTACAGATATTACTTTTTCAATTAAACAAACAAAAGAACTGTGGGACAATTATTTTAAAAGAAACATATTAACTAACAGAAGCCATTTCAGATTTACCTTGGACCTTGGAGCAGTTAGTTTTATGACCAGCATTTGACTAACTACAGCAAGGAGAATGTAGGGCTGGCAGGAAGAGAGTCAGATTAATAGACGGGACAGGCACTGCTCAACTGTTGGGATTGGCAGCTACAATGTATATACCCAAATCTTGGCTTTTGAAGTAAAGTTGAAAATTAAATCTTATTCCCAAGATATGTGTAAGTGGAAAGATAAACTGTACATGCCTATTGCAGAATTAAATGAATGCTTTTCTGTATTGATGTCCACCTGTGTTGGAAACAAAAAGAAAAGGAGCACCACATGCTGTTTTGAAATTTATATACATTTTTAATTAACTGATGTATTTAAATTTAAGGGAGGTACTGCACTGTGTACTTCTCTCCTCCCCTCCTTTTATTCTATTGAATAAAAAACTTCATTAGGTAGTATCTCTCACATTTTACAGTGTGGTTAGAAATTTAAAAATCTGCTGAGTTTTTGCATTCTTAAATATTTTATAACTGAAGAGGGGTGGTATAGGACATTGGAAGGCAGTTATTACTCTAGAATGATAGGAACTGTCAAATTGACTTCAGGAAATAGAAATCTAAGAATGCCATCTACAAAGAAATTTACTGCTGTAAGGCCAGAACTAAACCAGAATGACTGTTCCTCCTTTAAATACAAGATTTTGTTACCTGGAACTTTAAGTCATCTTCTCTAGCACTCTGCTCTGGGTATAGATATGCCTGCCCTCCCACCAATCTATATAATGCAAAATAGGTTTAACTCTACTTTTTGATGTGAAACCAAAGAATGGACATTTTATACATTTGCCAAAGAGGCTGAGTCTTGTGCAACAAAGCATGATGGCTTTGGGGGCTCTCTGGGGTGAAGGGACAGGATGTAGAGACCTCTCACTTCTTTTGTTAAGTGGGTACAAAGAAATTCGGGAAAGATGAAGATGGATATTTGATCATTGATCACTAGGGATAAAATAGAGGAGCTTTATTGTTTGAACCAAAGTACCTGAGCAGGGTCCTTTCCTGGATTACAAATATGTGACTCTCTTATAGGAGAAAATGTCCACCTTGGTGCTGGTGATGGGCAGCCCAAAGATTCTGGGCCCCTTCCTCCAGTGGAAAAGAAGCTCAAGTGTACAGTGGAAGGCTGCGACCGGACGTTTGTGTGGCCAGCGCACTTTAAGTACCACCTCAAAACTCACCGGTGAGCAAACTGAGATTCTGTACTCAGGACCACAGCACATTGGTGCTTCCAGAGGAACTCGTACCCACAGTTTGACAAACTGAAGGCAAGCAGGGGCTGCTGCTCTTTTGTGGTTAAGATGTCTTTTGTTCTGTAGTAAAAAGATCTTCATTGTCTCATCTCATTCTTGACATATATTTAATAAGACATGTGCACCCAAGTGAGCTGCAGCAAGAACTCTCAAATTGCATTATAAACATAATTTCTTGGAGAACTTACAAAGAATAATTCATAAACTCGGGCCCCACCCTAAACCTATGGAATCCATACTGTATTTTGAGAAGAAGGGCCAGGGCATCTGTAGTTTTAACAGACCTCAGGTAGTTTCAATATATTCAGGTGGGGATTTACTAACTGCCTAGAATTGATAGGAGCTTTGACTTGTCCTCTCTAACAGTAAACGTGTTCAAGTATTGTTGCTCATGTGTTGTTTTTTTTTTCCCCAGAAATGACCGTTCCTTCATATGCCCTGCAGAAGGTTGTGGGAAAAGTTTCTATGTGTTGCAGAGGCTGAAGGTGCACATGAGGACCCACAATGGGGAGAAGCCCTTTATGTGCCCCGAGTCCAGCTGTGGTAAGCAGTTCACCACAGCTGGGAACCTGAAGAACCACCTGCGGATCCACACAGGTGTGTGTGACCCCAGCGTTACATGATGAGATCATGACCACATAAGTCTTTCCAGGTTCCTTTGAACATTGCACCATTTGGAGCAGTAACCATGAGTCACAGAAGCCTTGCAGAGCTGTGCTAGGCACTGCATGGGGTAAAATGGGGGGATACAAAAGCTGAGATACAATCCCCGACTTTGAGGAGTTCGCTTTCTTGTTAAAACCTCCCAACATGAGAAACAGAGTAGAGAAGTGACTTGTTCTGGGTCAGACGGCGTGTTGATATCAAAGCAGCAGAGTAAAAACCCCCTGACTCGCAGTCTGGGAAGGGGACGTGAGGGAATGGCTGAAGGGGAGGGCGACCTTCCAAGCCACCTGGCCCAGCATGTGCCAAGTCTCTTGCCAGAGCTTCATCGGGGAACTCAGACTCCTGCCTCAGGGTCTGTAGCTGCTGTTCTCTGCTTTCTTGCCACTTCCTTTGTCTCTACCTTGTTCATTCTTGCATAGCTACAATGACAGCAGGTACAGTGAGAGGACATTTAAAAGTCAAATCCAAGCTGAAGCCACATTTGTTCCAGGCATGATTTCTTCTAGATTGACATTACCACTGGCTAGGTTTTAGGACAGAGTAGCTCTGTTCTCACCTCTTTTAATCAGTTAACTTATTTATTGACTGATCGATTTTGAGAGAGAGAATCGTCGACTCGTTCCACTTCTTTATGCACTCAGTTTGATTCTTGTGTGTGCCCTGACCGGATATCGAACCTGCAGCCTTGGTGTATCAGGACAGTGCTCCAACTGAGTTACCCAGCCAGAGGGCTCCGCTCTTTCTTGAAAGAGTAAACTATACCTGCTTCAAGAAAGCAGTTTGAATAAAAGAAGTAGTAAACTATCTAACTGAATAGATTAAGAAAGAAGTAGAGCTCAGCATGCCTTCCTGTTAAATGCAGTGACCTTTTCACTCTTGTGCTGCTCATCGTCTGTGTAGCGTTTCATAACATTGAACATCTTAAAATGCCCTCTTTTACTTCAGAGGATGACCTGACTTTCTCTCTTCCTTCTAACTCTTACTAGTTGTCCCTTGTTAATCTTCTGATTGTTCATCATTTTCACCTGGCTGGTGAGTCTCAGTGGATTGAGCGTGGGCCTGTGCACCAAAGGGTCATGGGTTTGATTCCCAGTCAGGGCACATGCCTGGGTTGTGGGCCACGTCCCCAGTGGAGGTTGGGGTGCATGAGAGGCAAGCACGCATTGAGGTTTCTCTCCCACTCTTCCTCCCTCCCTTCCCCTCTCCCTAAAAAGAAAGTAAATAAAATCTTTAAAAAAATAAACGTTAAGACAAAAGATTCTGCTACCTCCCCTATTTATAAGGATCTTAGGAGCCCTCTGTCAAGAACCAGGAGCAGAGACACAGCTCTTGTTATTTCACTCTTGCCATTTCTGAACTGACCCCGGCACTCTTAAATTTCAAGGCTCTGCTTGTGCCTGAAATTTCCTTCCATCCTTGTCATCTTTTAAGATCGGCGTAAATTCACCTTCTTTTTAAAAAAAAAAGATCATAGAGTCCATCCCCTTTCTAAATGCTAAAACCCCTTTTTGTACAAGACTTTATATTAAAGTTATTTACATTTATCTCTCTCACACTAGTCTGTGACCCTTAGAGAACAGACACTGCATCTGATTGTTTTCATTTTCTATTCTTAAATAATTACAGACTTACGGGAAGTTGCAAAAATAGTACAAGGAGTTCTGTGTGTGCTTTACCCCGCCTCCCCAGAGAGCGACATCTTCTGTAGTCATAGTACAGTATCAAACCCAGGTGTTAACGGTGCTGTCGGTTAGTCTGTGGGCCTTCCTCAGTTTTTACCATGCATGTTTGAGTTTTTAAATAACAGAGTAATATTGTAGAAAAAAATTACAGAAAAGCAAAAAGAGGAAAATAAATTATAATACTATTTGTATATCTACTTTTAACATACTGTTACAGATTTTTCTGTATACCTCTGACTAAAGCTGTTTTTATTTGTTTTATAAAATGAGAATATATACAATACCTACTTTATAACCTTTAAAAATGTGTATTTTTAAATGGATCTAGAAACTGCTTCTTAAAGAGAATTGACACAAGGTAAAAACCCCAGCAGCATAAATTACACACTGTCAGTCTTGATATCCCAGAGGGGCTGGGGTCACTGAAGAAGGTAATTCAGTGCAGTTGGGAGTCAGCTCTTGAGCCAGGAGGGAGACAGAAGTATGATGCCCAGAGGCAGCCACTGTTGGAGGAAAGGGCAGGGCTCCCCACCTGGTGGGTGTATGCTGGGAGATTGTGGAGAGGTGACAATTGGCAGATAGCCCGGGTGAAGTTATGTTGCATGAATTTATAAAATCAGAGTAAGTCACTGGAAACAGAAAATGATTGATGGGAAAAGAAAGCAACAGTTCATCAGAAGTCTGAGTCTTTATCTCATGTTCTGTTTCTAGGAGAGAAGCCTTTCCTTTGTGAAGCACAGGGATGTGGCCGTTCCTTTGCTGAGTATTCTAGCCTCCGGAAGCATTTGGTGGTTCACTCAGGTACTCAGACCATGGTGCAGAAGAACAAGTGAGAATGTTGAAGACTGAGAGAGGTAGCAGGAAATAGGATAAGGGGATATTATGAACCTGGGGTTGGAATCCTTGAGGATGGTACGTATCTTAGAGGCCCATGGAAGGCTGATCTGCACGCGGAAATAAATATTCTGTGTGGCTGCCGTGGTCTTACACCAAAGATGTTATTTTGTGAAGGCAGAGGTGCAGTGGGTCTGGAACAGATGGGGGACTGGGAACAACGAGCGTGCTCATCCTTCCTGGTGACTTTTCCTTCTGTGTACTAAAGGTTGAAAGACAGGGAAGGTGGTGAGCGGGAGAAGGAGCATCCTCTTATGTTTAAGTTAACATTCTGTGGGCTTCTCCATCTAGGTCTTGAGTCCGTTTTCTTGTTGTCAGAAATGAACCTTGTCTTTTTGGCTCTCCTATGTTAACCTGGCCTACTTCAGGAGAGAAGCCTCATCAGTGTCAAGTCTGTGGGAAGACTTTCTCTCAAAGTGGGAGCAGGAACGTGCACATGAGAAAGCATCACTTGCAGCTGGGAGC
Organism: Macrotus californicus; assembly: GCA_007922815.1. Classification (NCBI taxonomy): domain Eukaryota; kingdom Metazoa; phylum Chordata; class Mammalia; order Chiroptera; family Phyllostomidae; genus Macrotus; species Macrotus californicus. The sequence continues at coordinate 29,070 of VMDR010000978.1, forward strand.
AGCTGGGAGTCAAGAGCAGGAGCAAACTGGTGAGAGAGGGTCTGGTGGAAGGCCATGTCTTCCTGCCAGATAACTGGGCTGCCTGGTTATCTGGAAATTTTCTGGTTCTATTTTGGGTAGAGACCTGGTCTCATTTGATGAGCTAGTGGTTTCCAAACGTAGCTGTACAGTAAAATCCTCTGCAAGCTTTTCAAACATGTATATTCATATTGCTTGTCCACTCTCCCCCCAGACAAGACAAAACAACCTGATAAACGAGATTATTTGGAAGTAAGATCCCAGAATCTCGTTTTAAAAGCTCCCTCAGTGAGCTGGGTGGTGACTAGTGCTGATCCATGTGCTGGCATCTCAGTGTCACTGTGATAGAGATTTCTGTGTGCCAGGAATTTCAATGTTTTTACTCACCAGTCATGCCTCCCTTTTTACCCTAACTTGAATTTGATAACACTTTTTGTTATTATTCCTTTTCCATGTCTTTCCTTAACCAATTATTTCATTCCAAATTATTATCTCTCAGGGACCATCCACCTCATTTCATATGCTAATTATCCAGATGCTGATCACAAGCTGTTTATCCCTGAGGCTCCACCCTCCCCTTCTAGGCTTACTCTTCCTTCCCAAAGTAGGTGAAATAGGAGGTGGTATCCAAGATACAGGTTAGTTTTCAGTTCTGAGAGTTAAGGCCAGCTTCCTGTGAAAGAAAACGGGGACCAGGCACAGCCTGGACTGCTGTATGTCTCTCACATCCTGTTCTCTGTGCAGCCGAGCCACTTATGGGCAGTAGTTTGCTTGAAGAGGCTTCAGTACCCAGTAAAAGCCTGGTGTCCGTGAATTCCCAGCCCAGCCTTGGTGGAGAGTCATTGAACCTACCAAATACCAATTCTATCCTAGGAGTTGATGATGGTAAGAGTTTTAACTCCATTATTTGGGGAAAATGGGCTGTGACTAGAAACTAAGGAATGGGGTTATCTCCAGAATGGAGGTTTTAATTTCATTTCTTGTGAGCAGCTGTGGTATAATTTAGTAGCATTAGTGTTCTTTGTCTCTGGGGTGGATAAGTGAATTTGTTTAAAAAAATTAATTGAAAATATGGTATAACAATAAAATAAAGAGAAAAAATTTTAAGAAAAAAAATTATGCATAATCCTAGCATCCTAGCCCAACTATTTCTATCTTTCCTATTGCAGTTATGGAAGAACTTAACTTTTAAAACATTTAAACAGAACATAACCAGGTTTTACAGAGGAGATATAAAGCAATTTCTCCATACCTTCAAAAGCCATATCTTCTGGAGAAAAGAAAGGGCTCTCTAGGAAACAGTTGCTCCTCTCTGGTATAGAAATTTCACCCAAGTTACACAGGCCAGGCCCTCTTCTCTGAAAAACTTAACAGGTGAGGTCAGCATGCATTTATTCAGTGCCTACTCTGTGCCTGGCACCATGGGAAAGACAAAAGTAGAAGACAGGGACCTTAAAATCTCATTGAGAAGTTAAAACTTACATATGGGCAACAACATTGAGTGCACAGATGTATATAAGCAAACGTTAAATTACCAGGTATAGTTCAGAAGAGCAGTTTAAGCTAAAGAGCCCCTAAAAGAAATTTAAATTTATTTGAGGGCCAAGTGGTTTATATAGACACTATTTCTAAAAGATCTTCATGGTGATCCCACTAATGAACGTTTAATAAGTATGAGATCTTCGTTTTAGTTACTCATGTCCTACTCAGTCGGTTTGGGGCATAAGTGACCATATTTGTGTAACTTCTACATGAAGCCAACAGAGCCAAGCTCCACCACTTAAGACTCCTCTGTTCTGTGAATGACACTAGTGGTCGGCCGAAGTGTGCGGCACAGAAATTGCATGGTGGTCCTTTGCCAGCCTTAAGGAAGAAAGTCTCATGGAAGGAGGGGACACTGAGTAGGAACTTTGAAGCTAGGGTTGAGTTCTTGACCTGCATGTAGTGTGCTGTTTGTATCACTGGTGGCTGCTCTGAGTGTCGGCTCTGGCTTCCTGATGTGCCTGTCTAAGCAGCTTGTGCCCTGCTCTAGTCCAGTCAACAGTGGTGATGCCGTAGGACTCTCAGTTGGTATACCGAAAAGTGATCAGCTCTTATATCAAGATTTTTTGCCTGTTCTTCCCATCCCCTTTTTGATATACTTTCCAAATGCACTGATAATGATTATCAGATAATAGTTAATTTGGAAATTTGAAACACAGAAACACAGGATTCAGTTTTTCAGGAAACAGTTTTCAAATTCTTAATAAGAGGCTTGATAATTCAAGTAGGTATAGGTGTGGGTTCACTTTTCACTGAAACATTTTTCTGTTGTTTCACAGAGGTGCTTGCTGAAGGATCCCCACGGCCCCTGTCCTCAGTGCCTGATGTGACACATCACTTGGTGACCATGCAGTCAGGGAGGCAGTCATACGAGGTCTCTGTCCTAACAGCCGTAAATCCACAGGAGGTAAAACTGTCTCTGGCCCTTACTTTGTTCCTGTGGACACTGATGTAGAGAGTGATTGGGAATCTAGGGTAGAGGATTTGCAAAATTCTCCAATTTCAATTTCCTGGAAATTTGGAAGAGAATGTCTTCTTTTAAGCTCAGTATGAGTCCATCTTTGAAAGGAGCTTGAGTGGTGGGGTTTCCTGAATTGTGGCAGTCACAGGTGAGACTCTCAGCTTCAATTTTCTGTATTCACATGCCTTAATGAATTTCTGCTCCTACTGTTTCCTGCCTCGCTATGAGATAAGTTTGCTTTTATTTTTATGAAGAAAATAACATCCTGGGACTAAATGGTCCTTAAGTAAAAAGGTAGTAACAAAATCATTTTGAAAAATTTTTGTTCATTTTTATAGGATTGTATGTCTAGGAGATACCAGGCTGAACCAGCTGGGCATATAGAAATGCGTTCATTGACTTATTGAATGAGAACCATCATATAAACTAAAGAGGGATTTTAAGATCATTAAGAGTAAAGATGTGTTATTAGAGACCAAAACTGAGATCATCCACACTCTTGTATTTCTAATTATCATGAACAAATGCAAAAGTGGGACAGTGAAGAAGGCTGATGGGGGAAAAAATTGACTCATTTGAAAACATTGTTAGAGAAAAGCTCTTATGGATACCTTGGACCGCCAGGAAGATGAGCAAGCGGGCCCTAGAGCAAATTAAGCCTGAAACGTTGCTGGAGGCAAAAATGGCAGAACTGAAGCTGTCCTGCCTCACGCACATCATGGGAAGGCCGGCTCTTTGGGAAAGACAGTGATGCTGGGGAAATGGAAGGCAGGAGGCAAATAGGAGCCGGACTGACTCCATGAAAGCAGCCATGGACATGAGGCCAGGGGAGCTGAGCAGGGTTGGTAAGGACAGGACGTCATGGACCTCACTCCTTCATAGGGCTGCCAGGAGTTGGAGCTGGCTCACTGGCATGTGACACATGTCCTTTGGTTCCTTCCTAAGTTACCTCCTCCTGATTATTGCTTTGGAGCATGTCGCTAGGTTCTCTTGAACCTAGGCACATAGGTCATGGAATTGACTTCAGGGTGTCCTTGTCTAGATGATGCCCACTCACACCCTCAGGCAGACACAACAACAAGGGCCATCGAAACAACAAGATTCAGCCTTCACCCCAAGAAGACACCAAGGACCTCTAGGACCCTAAGTAACTATTTCATAATGGAAGCCCAAACACTTAATAGAAGAATACTATCAACACAAAGTGGAAAACGCTGCCCTTAGATGCAGCTAAAAATCTTGTCCTGTCATTTTTTCCTCATGGGTCCTTGTATATTTGTAAACACACCTTCTGTCTTTCCTTTATATTACCATTATTATCTTCCTCTTAAAACAGGCATTTCCACTGCTCACCCCCTCCTTTTCCTTGTCAAGGTAGGCTAATCACATTCTGTAATATTGGGTTGGCCAAAAAGTTTGTTTGGTTTTTTCTGTAAGATGGTTCTAGTAGTGCTTTGTCTTTAACTTCATATGAAACAATTTTGTTAGATTGTATTGTGGCAGTTTTCATATGTGTGCATTTTTAAAAAAACATCAAAATTTGTGAATTTTTGGGTAGCCATTTTAATATTGAAGGTGGAAGAAAATAAGCAACATTTTCGGCATATTATGCTTTATTATTTCAAGAAAGGTAAAAACGCAACTGCAATGCAGAAAAAGATTTGTGCAGTGTGTGGAGAAGGTGCTGTGGCTGACTGAATGTGTCAAAAGTGGTTTGTGAAGTTTCGTGCTGGAGATTTCTTGCTGGATGATGCTTCATCTAGTTGGGTAGACCAGATGAAATTGATAACGATCAAATCCAGACATTAATTGAGAATAGTCAACGTTATACCATGCAGGAGATAGCTGACATACTCAAAATATCCAAATCAATAAGGTTATTGTTAAAAATGTGTCTTCTATCTTAGTGAAAAAACCACACAAACTCTTTAGCCAATCCAATACTTTCATTGTTTTCAAGCTGTAAGCCCCTCAAGGCTCCAGCCTTAGTCCTTTTCCTCATCCAAGGTCCAGGTACCAACTGATCATTCCTCCAGTGAATGAGGAATGTGGAATCCCTGGGGTTCTTAGATGCTGGAGAAGGAGAAGGGAATTGCAGCCATTAAAACAACACGTACCCATTCCAAATTCTGTTTTTGAAGGTCGCCACCTATTCTGTATTGACCTGTAAGAATCTACTGATGTACTGATTGGACTCCTGTAAATTTGCTCTAAAAATAAAAATAACATGAATTCTATCACAGAATAACCAAATCAAGTATAAGAAATTTTCATGGAAAATATATCAAAACTACATCTTACTCAGTTGGTTCAAATTTCCATGGACATTTTCCATTTTCCCTCTGTATTGCTAGGTCTCCCAAGAATCAGAGGACACTCGTTGTTCAGGCCCACTGGGACCCCAGGGCCTTTGGATCTCCTGCCAACTGACGGTCATCCCAAATCGGATCCCACGTCACCTTGAGTTCACATTCTTGAATTCAAGAAGCAGTATAAGTGATTGCCAGCTAACTTAACCATATCTTAGAATATTTCCCAGATAAAACAAAGAGATAATAACACAAATTACAAATTCTGTAACATCTCCCATAAAGTGCCATTGCTAAGTTTGAGTTCAAACATCTGGATCTTGGCCTAGATTAGAAACACCATTCTTACATCCCTACCATACAGCATCAAATGAAATCTGTGATTTCTTTAAATTTTGTTTAAATGTCTTAAATTCTATACTATTAAATTCTGCCTAAATTACCTTCATCCAATTGAGATCACCAAGTATATACATCTCCAGCTCAAGAATTTATCTGATTAGACTTTAATAAGCCCAATTTGTATTCTGAATTTCACTGTATTATTCCTCTCTCATTCTCTTTTCATAAAATGGAACCCAATTTCATCAATTATTATACAAAACCACCTTTCAGCAGACCACCCTAAGTGTGGAGTAGATCGTCCATCTTAGCTGCCACCCTGCTGCAGTCCCTCAGGCTTGTCTCTCTTCACAGGAAAGGTATCCCTGTAAGCCAGGGGTGTCACACTCATTTTCATCGAGGGCCACATCCGCCTTGCGGTTGCCTTCAAAGGGCTGAATGTAACTTTAGGACTGTACAAATGTAACTACTCCTTAACAGTTAAGGGAGAGCTTGGCACCGCCGCCGGGCAGAAACAAGGTGCCGGGCTGGAGAAAACAAGGTGGAGGGCCAGACTTGGCCTGTAGGCCTTGTGTTTGCCACCTGGGCTTTAAGCCCAGGGACTCTCTGGATTCCTTCTGAGTGGGATCTAGTTCTCATGTAGAAGTCTTTGGGAATAGCCTCCTAAGTTCTTTTACTTCTCCTACTTGAACTTGCAGTCTGTCCTGGGGCTAACACTGACTGACCAGATTCTTGGTTTTACCATTTCTGACGCCCCGTAAGTTAAGATTCCCCCATCACGGACTGGTGAGTATGTGACTGTGCAAACCACCATTTGGCTTATAGACTCAGGGTGTTTCATTGCCATAGTGAAAGTGACAGCATGGTGAGGTGCCCACAGTGCTGTCTCAAGGCCAGGATACGCGTGTCTCTCGCTTTGGAACAAGATGTCCTTGACTTAACCCTGCAGTGCGTCCCCTACTCCCACTCAGAAACTTTTTACTTAGTATGAATTATTTTTCTTTTATTCATTTTTGGCCTATTCCAGATTTCTCTTGCTCTTTTACAGTTACTAAACCAAGGAGATTTAACTGAAAGACGGACATGAGCCTGGGTGCTGATTCCTGGAAGAGCAGCTGTACCTGATCCCAGAGTACACACAGTGGGAACGCCTGCTTCGGGCTCACAATCTGCCAGAACCCAAATGAATCTGTGAATGATGAGACCCTGCTTCCACCTCTGGCATCTTCCCTGGCATAGAAGATGAATGCAGGAGAGCCTCTCTTCAGACTCATCTGACCCAGGAAAGGAAGAGAGCAGTGGATGTGGGCTGGGTAACTGTACCTACCTGTCTTCCCACTGCAAAATTTTGGGATGGACTGCTCCCAGAAATGAACTTGATCACATGTTGGCTGACGTTTCTCTGTGTAACTGTTGAGAGGTTTTCCAATGAAGAGCTTTCATCCCAGACTAGGCTGTCTTTTCACATGGATGAGCTAAGTCCTGCCACCAAGCATAAAACTTCACCAAGAAGTTGAGCTTTCCAGATGCCTTGTTGCTTTGGAGAAGGGAGCGGTGTCGGTTCTGTTGTGACATTCTCCCTTCAGCAACCTGAGTAAGAGACTCTCGCCCCTGGGCTGCAAAACAAATAAATAAATTACTTGAATCCCTCCTTGGCCCAGCTGAGGTACTGTCTTGTCCCGTACACCTTACTTGGTCACTTTGCTTTGTTTATGGAACATACAGTAGCATGTCTAAAAGGCTTCCCTTCTTGTTTAAGTTAAAAAATCACGATTCAGAGCATCAGTTGTTTTCCCTGTAATAAACAAAACAGCCCAGTCAGTTCTTTGGCTTCGTGTTTCAGACAGAGTTTGTTTTGTTGGGAGGAGATTGAGAAATGGTTCAGCCTTCCCCGCTAGGGTAAGGTAGTGATGTGCCCTTAGGATCCATGCAGGTGACCCTGGGCTCAGGAGTGTTAGGGAACGTGACACGAACATCGTCATCTCTAACTAGCAGACCCAGAGGACAGTTAGCAGAATATCACTCTGTCATCACAGGAAGGACCATGTCTGAGTCTGGAAAATTGGCAATAACAGATACTTTTGAATTTTCCCACAAAGTTGAAAAAAAGAGAAAGTTGCTCCATTTGAGTGGGCACTCTTCCATTATCCTGTCTCTTCAGCTGCTGAGAGAGAATGTCTGATTACAGTTGGGGAGAAGGAAGCATTCCAAGGGACAGTTACTAGCAGAAAGTCATGGCTTCAGAGGAGTTTCAAATTTATTTACAACGAACCTCGGGCTGACACACATGCACATACACGCAGATGACATTCCCAATAGAGAACAGGAAAGAACCGTTTTAAATGCCATGTATAATCATCCTGGGGTAATGTAGATTGAGTTCACGTCCATTACTTGTAGTCTTAAAAGGCCAGTTTTTCCTTGTTATAACCTATTATACTGGAGCAGCGGTTCTCAACTGGGGACATTTTGCCTCCCCTCCCCCCATCCCCGCCATCTCCCTGGGACCTTTGGTAATGTCTAGAGATGCTTTTGGTTGTCACAACTGGAGGAGTGTTACTGGCATCTAGTGAGTAGAGGCCAGGGATGCTCCTCAACTTCCTACAGTGTACAAGACAGCTCCCCCTCCCTACACCCGGCAGAGACTCATCTGGTCCAAAATGTCAACAGTGCCAAGGCTGAGAAACCCTGGACTAGAAGTTGCAAACTTGTCAACCCCTAGGCATTTTATTTTGCCCATACAATAGCCCCAGGTAATTATTATTTTCAGATTTTATTTATTTACTTTTAGAGGGGAAGAGAGGTTGAGAGAAACATCAGTGGGCGAGATAGGCATCAAGCGGTTGCCTCGCCCCCAAGTGGGGCCCTGGCCCGCAGCCCAGGCATGTGCTGTGACAGGAAAGCGAACTGGTAACCTTTCAGTTCGCAGGCCCGCACCCAGTCCACTAAGCCACACCAGCCAGGGCAATTAGTTGCCAATGTGTGGGTTTCTGGCTTCTGTAGAAAATGCAATTGATCTGGCAGTTCTAGGTCTGTGTTCCAGCAGAGGCTCCTACTGTTATCCCACAGCCAGCCCGCCTGACCCACCGACTTTCTGACTAGCCCTTGGAGGTGCTTAGGCCTGCGCCCTTTTTCCTGACCTGACGTTTAAGTGCGAGGCACAGAGTAAGGACACAGCCTGGCTCTGCTCCTTCCACGCTCAGCTGCACCACTTTGACTTACTTGAACACAGCTTTTGCCTGCCTGATTCAACCCCACGTTGGCCGCTTAATATTAGTGAAAAGCAGTAAGTTTAAGGGTACTGATTAAGTAAGTGATTTCAGATTATCTAGCAATTCATAAGACAGCTCCTCCTGTTCTTTCTTGGGGCTTGTAGGCTGTTCTAGAGATTCTTCCAAATCCTGCTGTGGGTTTCTGATGCGGCGTTTTGTAGTTTCATGGGTGCTGCAGAATAAATCAAAATATGACAAATTTTTTTATTAAAGCATTATCTAAAGTTTACAGATGGTCTCAACATTTTCATTATATATGATGTAAAAGGAAATTTCTAGCCGGAAAATGGGGATAGGAAATAGGGGAAGGGGCCATTAGGACTTAAGAAACAAAACTGAGAATATTGGAGATACTATGCTTTCTCCCTTTGACTTATATGAGCTCAGTGGTGGAGGTGGTACTGATGACTTATTTTTAAAGAGTGCTAGAAAAAGTTTTATCATTTTATGGGAAGTGAAAAATACACGTGGTTTTTCTTTTTTAAAAAATATGTTTAGCCCTGGCTAGTGAGGCTCACTGGATTGCGTGTCGGCCTGTGAACCAAAGGGTTGCCAGTTCAATTCCTAGTTAGGGCACTTGCCTGGGTTGTGGGCCAGGTCCCCAGTAGGGGGTGTGCAAGAGGCAACCACACATTGATGTTTCTCTCCCTCTCCTTCCTCCCTCCCTTCCCCTCTCTAAAAAATAAGTAAAATCTTTTTTAAAAAAATGTTTATTGATTTTAAAGAGAGAGGAAAGGGGGGAGAGAAACATCGATTGGTTGCTTTTGGTAAGCACCCTAACCGGGGATTAAACCCGCAACCTAGGTATGTGACCTGACCGTGAATCAAACACTCAGCCTTTTGGTATACAGGACAACACTCGAACCAACTGAGCTACACTGGCCAGGGCTGTGTGACTTTTCAAAAATGGAGTGGAAACACTTTTGACTGATGGCATTGGAACTGGAATGGAAAAATGATGTTTCAAATTTTAGGAATCTAGATCTAATATACAATGATGATATTTTATGCACAGCTGCACTAATCTCCAAATTCAAATGTGTCATTTGGAGATCTCTGGGTGGTATTCTATAATTACAGGATAGTGATCTCAAAATGTGAATGGCTGTTCTAAAGGTTCCTGCCGGGGGCATTACCAGGAATGGCACTGTAGAGAGCTGCAGAATGCCAGCAGCACACTGGACTACAATACCTGGGGTGACTGTGGACTTCCAACTGCTCCTTCCACTGCATAGCCCTGGTGCCCTGCACCTTGTTCCTCACAAAGTCTTCATCCAGCCCAGCCTGCTTCAGGGTGTCTTGATACCTTTGTTCTGCTTCTCTCCTGGCAAGGTCCTGTGGGATGGAAATCAACCTGCTGGAGCTCTCTTGTGAATTACTTGATAATTCTAAATTACTAGCTTAATCTGTATCCTTACAATACTGCTCACACACCCCCTCCCAATTAGTGGGCACATATTTGCCTAGAAACTACCTGAAGATTTTGTTAAAAATGCTGACTCTTTTTTGGTAGGTCTCAGATGGGGCCTGCGATTCTGTATTTCTAACAGTCCAGGAGATGCCAGCTGTTGATTAGAGAGCCACACCTTTGAGAAGCAAGACTTCGCTTTTTGGAAGACCAAGTGAGACCAAGATGAAAATGACAGACTGAAACCTGAAGATTTGAAAGCAACCACACGTCATCAGGAACATTAAAATATAACAAAATAAGCTGCACTGACAGGAAGGTGGTCTGCATGTGGACCAGAAAAGACTTTTCATTTGCTTTAAGTGAGAGCAAAATTCTGTCAAGTACTTGGCATTTTTCCTAGAGGCGTAAAAAATCTGTTGAGATCTGAGCATGAGCTTGCTCAAAAAAATTAACATGAAGAGAAAGGTCAGCATGAGAGTTTTTGAACAATGCAAGCTGCTAAGTAAATCCGAGATAGTCCAGTGTGTGATAGGTATGTGGGTGGGAAGGAGTGGGCCCAAGAAAGGCCTAGATAATGCACTGGCTATAAGATGGGGACAACACCCAGCATTTGGAACCAGGTCACTAGGGAACCTCAAATTTTGTCTGAAACTCTGGAGAGGAGAATGATCCTCAGAATCCGATGTAGCCCAAAGCTGCCCAAGATGGTGGCCTTTCTAAGGTTGCTCAGGTAGCTCCAGAGCTTCCTTAGGGAGATTTCAACTGAATTTGACTTCCTTAAAAGTCTAGAGAGTGTGTTAAAATGATTTTTCCAGCCTGAAAGGCACTTAACTCTGCAAAGGGCCTTGTGAGGTACTTGTGAGCATCCCAGTCCTTGGAGACCTAGAAATGTGCCACAGTCCTCGAGGCCACGGATGCCCAGGGCACCAGCATGGCAGGAAGAGAGCCACCTTCCCAGCTCTGTGGGCAGTGGCTCCAGACAGCAGAAAAGACTGCATTTTCAGTCACGTTAGTAAGTGAAAGATGCACTTACTAACGTAGCCAAGCGGTCCCTGTGTGTCTGGTATCTAACCCCCACTCTGATTCAAACAGAAAGCTAGACTCTAGTGGAAACTCCAGGAAGTGAAATACCCCATTATAGATGCCTTGTAGTCTAGTCTTGGGTGAAATTAGCCCAAGCAACATTCACTATGACAGTACTTACTTTGGGGAAAGATGGTAGTAATAGAATGAGCCCAATTTAGAATCTTTCCGAGCCTCAAGGAAATGTTTAATGCTCAGAGAGTAAACTTTCATAATTTCTAAGAGGCCCTTCATCAAACACAGAAAGGAAATGAATGGTGATTTAGTCTTACCTTGGTAACCTGTTCGAAGAGATAGGGCCTCGTTTGTATTCTCTTTTTCATTTCCTCCAATTCTTTCTTATACTCTCTTGCTCTCTTACGGTCATTGTTCCTGGAATTAACAAGATTTTTAAAATCTGTCTTTTTCCAATTCAAAATATCCTTCATTCCAATAAAGCAGAGTAAGACCCATGGGCATTGTAAATTCCTTACTGTACCTGGCAAAACCCACAACTGTGCAATTAGAGGAGCCCACCCTAATAACTCCATTTTGCCGATTTCAAGACCAGTGATCTGTTGGATCGATACCAAGACAGTCAGCCTTGACACATGGAGGACACTGACCGGTTTTCCTTCAGCTTTGCCTTGAATACCTCCTCCAGGCTCTTATGGGGATCCATGGCTTTTGCACGCAAGGTCACGGACTTAGACATTGCTTGACACTTCTTCTTATGCGCCTCCAACCACTGAGCACTCTCACCTGCTTTGTCCCTTTTTTCAAGTGAACTTCTGAAGGGAGGAGGCAAAGAAAAGAATACAGATGACCAACTTCGGTATATTTAAATGCAGTCTCAGTAACCTCTCTGGAAAGGTGGTGTTTCCTATGAACAGGGTGGGTAATTTACCTCCCTGGCATTTCAGAAAGATTAAGATTCTGGCATTAAATACTTGGGCACAGGACACCTTCCCAGCACTCTGAATACAGTGGTATTCTATCCCAGGAGAAGTTCATTGAACTGAAAAACCTGAGTTAAAATATCCTTACTTAAATAGCCAAACAGCCAATAGCCGGCTTGTTGCCTATCCTGAAACAAAATGCAAACAGCTACCTACCATTTGCTGAGCTACCTACCCTGAACTAGTGCAGACAACCCGCACGTGTTTTACGTCTGTTATCTTGTGTGACCCTAACTGCCCTATGAACTAAGAACTATGGGTACTCTTTTTATAGGCAAGGAGACATAGCCTCAGTGAAGGTAAGCCTCTTGCTCAAAGCTACCCAGCATACCAGTGGAAAAGCCAAGATTAGAACCAGGAGATCTGACCCCCACGCCTCTGCCCCCGGTGCATAAACTGTGCTACAACCACTGGGCTGGAAGGTGCTTGGACGCATGGTCCTTTGGGAATACAAATCTGCATTTCTACAGAAAACTAGAAATGGACTTTTTGATGCACACTTCAGGGTCAACTTGTACCACTTAGCTTCTGTGAATATTCTGTGGGGCACTGTGGAGAGTTCTACCAAAAGAAAAACCAGTCAAGACTCCTGCATTTGGATGTTTACGCTCAAAATGGACAGATGAGGAAGGAGGACACTGCGGGTTAATCTGGTGATGTGTCAAACCCCACATCTCCAGGAAGCAGCTGTGGACAGCCTCTGGCTCATGACATCTGTCTTACTGGGACCTCAGGGTACTGAGACATTTAGCCTTGACTTAGTAGCTCTATGGAATTTCAGGAAAAGGGGACTATCCCTTGGATTCTAAATATACTTCTACAATCTCTTGTAGGTCGTAACGGGCCAAGCTAGTTCCATGTGCTCCTGTGAGCCCCATGGGAAGCATGCTCGCCTCAGGAGGCCTAGTAGGACAGCTCTTGCGGGCTCCATGAGAACACCACCCTAAGAGTGAGGTCAGTTAAAGAGTTCAAAATAAGAGGGCGCCCGATTTCCAACTGACTTCTGATGGTTCTCCAAGATGAACCTCAGAGAATCTCAAATGCATGCAATGGATGCCTCATCTCTGTGGCAGGGTCAGCCACCCGTCATCATGCTTCTCTGAACTCCTGTTCCTAATGGCTTCCTTCCTCTTTCATCCATGGGTCTTTACCCATGTTGTTCTCTCCGTCTGGAACCTACTTTCTTTCCAGCGTTGGGCTTATGCCTCTTTCTTCAGCTTTCACCCTAAACATCTATTACGAGAGACCCTGCCCCAGGTCTCCCGTTGCCCCCACAGTCCCCTGTATTCCCTCATCACTGCGCTACTCACCAAATAAGGTAGCTGCTGCTTTGCACTTCTGTATTTCAGACTGGGTATTAAACTATAGATTCCACAAGGTAGCTCCAGCCTTAACATTATGCCTGGCACAGAGTAAGCCCCTGGGAGTATTTCTGAAGGACAGCCAGGTGTCTTCCAGCACTAAGTGTGGACGACCACGTGTATTTCTGTCCTGATCAGAGAACTCCCTTCCACCCCATTAGGCCTTTCTGATAACAGGAGAGGAGGCCCAGCAGCAGGGTGATTTCCATCATGTGGGCCACGATCTGAGCATTATAGGTCTTCTGCAGCCTAACCACTCACCTGACTGCAGATTCCCTCTTCCTGGTGGCATCTGTGATGTGCACAGGCAGGGTGTTGGCAGAGAGGGAAGCGAGGCCACTCAGGGAATGACTCCTTGGCCGGGGTGTGACAGGTAGCTGTGGAGAGTCCTAGAGGGAACGGAGGCTGGTGTTGGTGGGACAGCGTGTGTGATTAGTTTCTACCTTAACTGGAATCGATTTTGGTGAAGCACTAGTCAGACAGAATCTGTTTTCTTGGGACTAAAGCCAAGGGTAATGAGATCTCACGTTTAGTAACTGGGACAGGCTTCCCGAAGTTTCAATCAAATGAGGAGAGTCCTTTGGAATGGGTATGGGGCATAACAATTGGTCCCAACTCCTTGCTTTCTAGACCTGCTTGAACTTATTTCTGCAACTTCTCTAGAGACAGGGAAGCAAAGGAAACATTCTCCTGGTCTTCAGTTTACAGGAATTGTGGGTCTGCAGATCTGGTTACAGCTGAACTGGTGTTTTTAAAAAAATTAAGATAGCAAAATGCCATGAGAAGTGCCTTCCACTGAGACGTGGCCCTCCTTGGATTTCAGGCCTCAGACCCTTGACCCCACCCCCACCCCAACAACTGCCTGGGCTCTCACCTCCCTCCCTCCAGTGGCGGCAGCATCACAGGACCGCCGAGTGTGACACAGGCTGGCGGTTCTCAGCAAGAAGGGTTTGTTGCGAGTCACCTCTCGGGTGTCCCTTCTCTTGGCAGCTCTTCTCTGGAAGGCCTTGTAAAGGGCCTCATAGTCAGGGACGGCAGGATTCACCCGAGGCTGGAATCCGAAGTCGGTGTGCAGAAACCCAAGCTTTTCCTCCCGTGTTCGGGTGGCCGTGCGGGGCCGAGGGTCAGCTCTGCCACTGGGGGAAGTGAGGGGGGAGGAGGCCATCTGGAGCATGTCTAGGGCTCTCATCTGGATGCGAATTTTCCTGAGGAGCTCAGCTTCTGTGGAGAAAAGCCAGGCTGGTCATGAGTGAGAAGGAACCAAGACTCATATCAAAATGTCTGGAGAATGTTCCCTCATTTAAACACTAGCAGTGATGTGCTGGAGCCGATGGTTAACTTTTCAGGAATTTTGTGAGCCAGTTGACATCATGTGGGAAGCCTGAAGTTGGCCACGATAGGCATATTTATACCACAGAAAATGGCAATCACTACAAAGAGGCTTGCTTTTTTTTTCCCTGGAGAGATTGTTAATAACATTGACTAGAACACCACTGCCAGGGGCCAATCAGGCTGCAGAATCAGCTACCATTCACATTCACTGAGTGCTTTCTATGGTTCCTTCTTCAGAAATGAAGCAGGAAGAATGGATCAGTAGCCTGCTCCTCTCCCAGCACTCCCTGCCTTGGAGAAAGCCCTGCCACCCACCCAGATGCCCAAGCCCCAAATCATTCTCGACTCCTCCCTCCCTCATCTCATCAGTCACGTGTTCTGCTGCCTCTACCTCTTTAACCCGTCTTCAGTCCCATCTCTTTTCATCATCCCTGCTCTTGATTTCACATTTCCTTAACTAAATTATTGAAATAGCCTCCTGTTAGATCAACATCCCTCCAGTCTTACCCCTCCCCCTTTCAGCATCTCCACGGCAACCAGAGCGATATGCCTGAGCTGCAAACCTGACCGTGCCCACCCTACTAAAACCCTCCGTGGCTCTCCGGTGTCCTTGGGTGAAGTCTCAACTCCCTGCATGGCCTGCAAGGCCCCAGGTCTGGCCTGTGCCTGCCTCTCCCCTCCCCACTCCCTCTTCTCTCTCCCCTCTACCTTTCCATCTCCAGGAGGTGCTCAGCTTTCTCTTACCCTTGCACTCCAGCTGTGCCTGGTGTATCCTTCCTCCCTCTTCATCAAATCCACACAGCTCATTCTCCAGGGTCAGCCTCAGTGCTCACTTTCTCTGGGGACCCTAACTTCCCACCCCTCACCATACCTTAGATTAGGTCCCTCTGTTATATGGAACTCCCTGGCTTCCTCCTGTAATCCTTGCAAATGGCCCATCACAGTTGTGATTATGTGTCTATTTTCTGTCTCCCTGCAGTTCAACAGTGCCTGGGACATGACACATGTTACTGAACAAGCAAGAAAGCCTAAGTCTCTTATTTGAGCTACACTTCTTGAAATGAGCACCTCACCAGGGTGAGGGAGGGGTGGGGGCTTTCCTCAGGGGCAGCTGGTTAGTGGTGGCACGGGTCTAAGCTGGTCACTGGATGTCTCATTGGTTCTCTGCTCTCACATGTGTGCAGCTGCAGAGGCGTTGCATCCGCTCACAGAGGGAGAGGTCAGCAGGACAAAGCTGGGGGGCCCTGCAGGACCTCTCCTCGTTCCTTGCTCCTTACAGGGCTCCCTCTTAGATAGAGAGACCCAACTCTACGCCCTGGCCTGTACTGAGCATGGGCTCTAGTGGGTCCACCTGAACAGTTCATCTCCAAGTCAGGCTGACCCCTGAGCCTGACTAAATCCCCAGGGCACCCCCAGGCAGGAGGCAGCAAGAGGGCAAGGATGTCTTTACCCTGGAGTTTGTCCCCAAGGGCTGGCTCCAGAATGGACTTGGGGATCCTTTTGGTGGCTTTCTGCTCGGAGACCTTGGCCTTAGTAGGGGCAGCCAGTTCCTTCTGTTGAGCGGCTTTTCGTTGCTCCTCCTTCTCCAGGAAGCTGAAGGGTTTTAAAGAAGAGAGGAGCAGTTCCTTCCTCTTCTGGATCCCTTCCTGCCTTCGGGCCTCATTACGCTCCATGATTTCCCGGTAAAGGGGCAGGTAGACATGCGCAGGCACCGGTTGTGCCCGGAACTGCCGGTGGCACTCAGCTTCCTCCTGGCCCTGCCTCTGGGCCTGCTGCCTCTCATGCTCGAAGGAGGCAGGTGAGGCCAGCCACTGTACCTTTTTCCGGGCCTCGCGCACCGTCATACGAAACGGCTGAGGGACGGTGATGGAAGATGCCCAGGAGCTGATGCTTCTGTGCTGGGAAGGAGGCCTGGAGCCTGCAGGTGGCTGGGACTGAAACTTGGGAAGGTCAGAGGGCACGTTGCTCAGGGAGCTGCAGCGTCGTGTGGAGCCACACCTGGAGGGAGAAAGCAGCTGCCCTGTGCTTGGAGACAGGGCAGCCAGGAGGCCTGGCTCCTCCCTCCCAGCAGGTTGCATCTAGCTCCTCAGCCTCACATCACAGACCCACAGGCCTCTAAGCCTTTGCCTTTGTCCACCTGTCCCTCCTCCTTCCCACAGGCCATCTAGCAGCCTTAGTAAGTAGTCTCTTCTCAAAAGTGATTCAAAAACTGCCACTTGGCACTCAGATTTATTTCCACCTGGGGGACAGTGCACTGGTGCAGAGCAGGGCTTTGGAGTCAGACAGAGCCAGGTTCAAATCTTGCTTCAAAACATTACTAGCTGTGTGACCTTGAGCAAGGTTCTTTTGGAACCTCAATTCCTCATCTGCAGAATGGCAAAAATAACACCTACTGAAAGGGTTATCGGGAGGAGAAAACAAATATTAAATGAGAGAAAGCACACATACATTTAACAGGGGCTGGCCAAGGTAAATGCACCTTGTTGTCATTCTCAGGGAGGTAGTGTGTTTGGGAAAGGCGTCACTCAGGCCATTCTGATGCGTCAGGTAACAAAGTGTTACCCCAAGTGATTGAGAACTGCTGGGTAGGAATCAGGACACACGTTTGGATCTGAGAGCTGGCTCTGCTGGAGCCTGGGCGAGTGGCAACTGGTGGAAACGGCCTTTGCTCTACCGAGGAAGAACACGACTTGGGCAGGGACGTACAGCGAGGCAGCTGTTGAGCTGCGGTGCCTTACCTCGGAGACGGGGGGTCCCGGGCTTGTGGCCTCCCCCTGCCTTTGTCTTGGAAGAAACTCTCCAGGTCCTCCTCATCTTCAGAGAGGCTGTCACCACTGTCTGGGTCAGACTCATGACAGGATGCTGACAGGCACCACCTGCCTTTCTGCGTCAGTGCTTGCAGGGTTTCGTAAAAGCTCCCAGTTGAGTCAGGAGAAGTAGAATCGGTCTCCTCTAGGCTGAGGAACTCATCAAGTTTGCCAGCCCTCGGCAAAGCCAGCCCAGTCCCAGACAGCTCCTCTTCTGCCTCTGTGTCTGAGGAGGATCTGGGGGAAAATATCTGAAATGAAAGACAAGAGACTGGGGTCAAACTATAATTTCAAATGTATTCAAAACATAACTGTTAATTTCACCGTGAATAAGCCTGTGTACTAGGGCCGTGGGAGGAACAAAGTAAAATAAAATGTGTCTGTTGCTCTAAAGAAATTTCTCAAATTGGTGTATGGAGTAGACTTGGTTGGAGGTATCAACCCCAAGAAAGAATGTAACTGTCAAGAAGGGCTCCTTGTGGTGAATTGGGCTCAAATTCATAACCAGAGTGTAGCAGCCGTTGTTTACAGAGATGCACACTGAGTATCAGGGAAAAGCTGCAGACTGAGCTGCCTGCACTGTTTCTGCATCTGAGTTGGCCCTTATAATATTGCTTCTAGGACTGTAATTCAACCAATGGGCTGAAGACCTACCCCGTCCAATTGGAGCTGTGCAACTATATCCTTATTTGCATATTTACTGACCAACCATAACAGGGGAAGTCTATGGACTAATCAAATGTGTACATTTGGACTCCTCATTTGAACGAAAATTGATCACTGAGGGAAGACCCTCCTCTACATAAGCCAGCGTTGTGCTGTGACTGTGTTGCCCAGGTTTGCAAACTGAGTTGCAACACCTAAGCTGTTTTATTGAACAAAATCTCTCCTGTACTGCACCCCAAATTGGGAACTTCTGTTGGCATTGAATTGTGGCAGCGACCTTCGGTTGACAAAGGACAGGAAAGAGAGAAGCAAAGAGCTAAAGTTGGGTCCCTACTTCATGCAGTGTGGTGAGCATTTACAGAGCACCTACTCCGTACCATGCATTCTGGCCCCTGTACTCCAGGAATCCTACCCGTGTCGCTGGCCACACTCTGGGCCCTGCCCTACTTGGGTTTTACCAACTTCTGCCATCTTCCTTTCCCTGCTTCCCCCATCTACACCGCTGCTCTCCTCATACTCTAGCTGATTTGCACTGTGTCACTAGGAGTGGGTAGGCAACAGGAAGAGCAAATGTGGTACAGCTGAATGAGCAATGTCCTAGAATGTGGGAAACCCAACTGGGTTTAAATACTCCTCCATTCATTCAGAAAATACGTATCAGGTGATTAATATGTACTAGGCATTACGCTGAGAACAAGACAAGGTCCCTACTCTCAAGAAGCTCACCTTTTAGTGAGAGGAGACAGATGATATTAAGTGAAAGCCCTAAAACTTAGGGAGATTACAGAGTGATGGGGTGGCTATGGGAAGCTTTCTTTATATGATAGACAATAAAAGCCTGCCAGATAAAGACTATATATATATCTATGTAGAGGTAGAGCTCTATTATGACACATGTGTATACTTGTACTATAATCAGAGTTAGGTTTATTAATTTGCTGCAGTAAAACCATGGGAAATTATAGACACCGTGGGAGGGGGTAGCTTTCAGTGAGAGGGTGGGAGAGGGGCTTTTCCTAGGGTTAGACTGTCCTGCATAATTCTGATGAGAGTTAGGGGAAGCAGGGATCGACTCTGGATGAATGCCGTCATGAAGAGGGCATAGTTTAATAAGTGGATGACTGAGCAATTTTTATTCAAAAGATGACAAGAACAAAGCAGGGCTGGTTAAGCAACTGAGAAGGGGTCTTAGGTATTTTACAGGCACCTTGTGGTCCTATGAGAAACACTGTTTTCTGCTGACCTTGCCGCTGGCCTCATCTGTGCCTATTACAGTCTGAGTTGTTCTTTCTCAGCCCTGGGATGATTTTTACTTTCTCACTGTGGAGGAGTTTTGGACTGACACCTGAATGACGAGAAGGAGCCATCTCTGCTCAGATCTGGTGTGAGCGGTTTCTGGGTTCAAGGAACAGCAAAGGCGTCGAGGCAGAGACCTGAGGCAGGAACAAACCTGACTCTTGAAAGAGGGCTAGGGTGGCTGGAGGACTGTGGCACGAGGTACCCGCAGGTGGGCAGGCGTGCTGGTGCCAGGACGGGACTACAGAGTGACTGACTGCAGCTAGAAACCAGTTGGTGCAGGCTGCTGCAGGCCTCCAGGTGACCTTGGTGATGATTTGACCAGGTTCTCTAAGGTCCAGCTCTAATACTGAAAAGAACACTGGACTCTGAGTCAAAGGTATGTATGTGCTCTAGCCCTCACTCTGCTACTGAAGAGCATGTGATCTCAGGAAAACTTCCTGTTTTAAATGACATTATTGGATGTAATTCACTTATTTAAAGTGTGCAACGGGTTTTAGTATATTCACAGAGTTGTACAGCCGTCACTACAACTTTAGAACATTTTAATCACCCCAAAAGAAACCCCACACCACGTAGCAACCACTCCCTGTTTTCTCAACCCTCCCAACCCTTCCCCACCCCACCTTCCTCCTCACCCCCACACTCCCTGGCTAGCCCTAAACAATCATCACTCTACTTTCTGTTTCTATGGATTTGGGGGCAAATTTCTTAATTTCTCTGAGCCACAGTTTTCTCTCCTACAAAATGGTGACAACAATCGTACTATTAGTCCTAGGGTAGTTGAGAGGATGAACGAAAACTGAAGGCCATTGATTGCTATGGTTCTACAAAGAACCTGACGTAAGGCTCTAGGGGTTCGGGTCAGGAGTTCCTAAACGCTGCCAAAGGTAATCCCACGCCCCTCGGGAACACGCCCCTGCAGTCTGTCTCCAAGGCAACATCAAACAGTCTCCTCTCAGGGATCCCTTTCCGGGGCGCATACCTGATTCCTCTCCTTCTCTTTCCCTCCTCACCTGAAGGCTCCGAGCGCCGCCGGAGACTCCCGCAGGCCTCCCCACGGTCATCTTCTCTGTGGGGCACAAACACAGACAGAAGCGTAGGTGACAGCAGTAACTGCGGTGGCTGCGGTGGCTGTGCGAGCTATGCGGTTAAGCCCCTCCCCTTTCTTAGTTTTGGGTTCTGATTGGCTCTCAGGCAATGTATTAACCAGTCCCCTGCCGAGGGAGCCTCCAATCCATCCCGCCCAAGAAGGGAAGGATCGCTTTCCGATTGGCCTATTCTCTTCGCTCATTCTGTTTCCTGTTCTGAGACCGCGGGGCCGAGGCGGCTAGGGATTGGAGGGCTTTGCTCAGGAAGTGCTAGCGAAGGCGGGCCAGCGGGGTGCCAAGTGCGGCGCCATTCAGCACCATGGCGCCTCTGTTGGCCATTAGTCGGTTGGGGGCTGCACCTGGAGCTACCTGGAGAGGCCCGCTAGTCTCCTGTCGGAGGTGTGCCGGCGCCCTGGCAGACACCGTGTACGATGTGGTGGTGTCGGGTGGAGGCCTGGTGGGCGCCGCCATGGCCTGTGCCTTGGGTAAGCGCATCCAAGGCCAGTAGTGTCGGGAAGCAGGGTCGTGGAGGAGCAGTGAGGATCGTGGGAACCCTGACACTGTTCCCAAAGTATGAGCGTTGTGGATTTTGTGCCCCATTGCCTCCCCAGAGAAGCTCCAGGCCCCAGGGCAAGCATTTGGTTCTTAGGCGTTCTGAAGGGTCAATAGTGGGAGGGACCTTAGGAGTCCTTCCACCTTGTAGGGAAACAGACCTGCTCAGGGTTATTTAGTTAAGGGCACAGTTGGAAGCAATCAGGCATTGTTGCATTGGGTTAGGTGCTTTTTGCTTTTTAACAGCTTCATTGAAGTATAATTTGTATACCATAAAGTTCACCTACTTACCAAACTGTTTTTTAATGTATTGACTTTGAGAGCGCGAGAGATGAAAGAGGGAGAGAAACATTGATTTGTTGTCACTTATTGATGCATATATTGGTTGATTCTTCTATGTGCCCTGACCAGGGATAAAGCCTACAACCTTTTAGGTGCCCAGGACGCTCTAACCAACTGAGCCACCTGGACAGAGCCGGGTGGGGCCTATTACTAACAAATACCTCCTGGGATGGGTGCTGGAGATCTGAAGACCACACTTTGAGAATGAGAACCCCTGGGAAGAGCTTAAGTGTCTTGTAATGAATTTACCTGTTGCCTTTCTATGCAATCTTATACACCTTTCATAGGGCGGCATGGTGTTGGGGGTCAGGAGCGGAATCTGGTAATCCTATCACATTTTTTCCTCCTTTTTTTTGGCCGCAGCAACTCACTGCTTGTTTTTTCACCTGGACCCTCTGAGACACTGTGGCGGGACTGACTGTAACGGGCCGCAGACACCAGTAATGGACTCCCCAAGTCTCCTCTTCTGTGTACAGTGTTACAGGGCCAACCTTGTACGCACAATTGACCTATTTTTTGCCCCCCTTTTTTATAGACTTTGGTTCTTTATCCTGGATTTAATTGTGAGGCCACAGTGAATTTTGCTTTTTAACTACATTTTCCTGTTGAACAGGATTTTTAACTTTCAGTGATGTAATACTTTGGAAATTAATACTTTGGAGATTGGAAATATCTGATGTCTGAATACTATAGTTTTTCTTTTTTTACTTCATTCTTCCATTCTAGGCAATTCTATTGGCTTGTTATGGGTTTTGCTGTAATTTGCTTCTTTGCAGATGGCAGATGTGGACTGTGTGCAGAAGCCTCACATTGGTTGCCAGGGTGATTTGCGTGCTGAAATGGTGGTACAGTATATGTTACTGCTTAGGGCTCTGCATCGTGTTTCCTTTTTGTGTAACCTGTAAGGAATTTGTATCCAGTTTGCTGCTTCTCTTGGAAATGAAAAAAAAATTAAAATTTTGATTTTCCTAAAATGATACAAAATTTTTCTTTCTTCTTTTTTTAGGACATGATATTCACTTTCATGATAAGAAAATCTTGTTGCTAGAAGCAGGTCCAAAGAAAATATTGGAGAAATTGCCAGAAACATACAGCAATAGGGTCAGCTCCATTTCCCCTGGCTCCGCAACCCTTCTCAGTAGTGAGTAGACCCTCCTCTCTCATGGAACCGATCTCCTGTCTCTCTTAGCTTTCCAGTGTGCCCCACAGGGCGGAGTCACCAGAGCACTGAGATGGGTGGGAGAGAGGGATGTGGGTTGGTGGTCTGCTGCATACTTGAAGATGAGGGCCTGTGGAATTGTTACTGTGCCAACCCCCAGTCTGAGGAAGACATCTTTGGGATATGTGGGTCCATCATGCAGACTTCATTTGTAATGTTGGGTCATTATGAATTGGTGGAACTAAAACTATATGAACTAATTATGACCATTCATTTCCAGTAGCAGCTCTCTCTTCATTCCCAGAGTTGGCCCTCTGGGGCTCCAGAGAGCCTGCGTAATACATGCTTTTGGGGTGGGAGTGTCCAACCTTTTGTCGTCTCTGGGCCACACTGGAAGAAGAGTTGTCATGGGCCACACATTAAATACACAAACACTAATGAAAACAACAAAAAAAAATCTCATAATGTTTTAAGTAAATTTACGATTTTGTGTTGGGCTGCATGCACAGCCATCCTGGGCCGCTGGCAGCCCAAGGGCTGTGGGTTGGACACCCCCAGAGATGGAGATGGACGTGTGCACGCAGACCAGGTGTTAGCTCATTGTCTTTAGGTCTCTGCCAACTTTCCTCCCTCAGGGCGTCCGGTCTAGAGCCACCCTATCTAAAATGTGGACTCTCGCATCACTGTAGCCCCTTAAACCACTTTATTATTCTTCATAACACTTATTGCTGCTGGACTTAGTATTATGTATTATTTCTTAGTACGAATGACAACCTACATTGTCAGCTACAGAAGGGTGGGGACTTTGTCCATTTGGATTCCCGCCTTTTGCTCAGTACCTAGAATTGTATCTGGCACATTGAAGGGGCTCTGTAAATATTTCCTCGGTGAGTGAATCTCTTCAGTGCCATGGAGTTCAACAAAAAATAGTCTTTATCCATAGAGTTTGTAACTTCAATAGGGTGATAAAGAAAAAAGAACAATATGGCTTTGGTTTCCCTATTTCCCCTACTTTATTTTTAAAGATTTTATTTATTTATTTTTATAGAGAGGGGAAGGGAGAGAGACAGAGAGGGAGAGAAACATCAGTGTGTGGTTGCCTCTCACTTGCCCGCTACTGGGGACCTGGCCCACAATCCAGGCGCGAACCCTGATTGGGAATCGAACTGGCGACCCATTGGTTCACAGGCTGGCACTCAATCCACTGAGCCACACCAGCCAGGGCTATTTCCCATACTTTAATGTGATTTGACCTATTGATCATGAAAGCTGGGTCTTTTTTCATATTGTATAATCGGAACTGGGGAACAGAGTAGCTTAGCTCCTACCATTAAACAGGACAGAAGTGGAGAGAATTTCTCTGTTACGGACACTGAAAACAACCTCTAACTTAACAAGATGGAGGGACAAAGGGGAGCCCAGGCAGAATGCTGTGGCCTCTATATAGATGCTTTCTTTTGTAGGTTTTGGTGCCTGGGACCACATCTGCAACATGAGATACAGAGCGTTCCGGCGAATGCAGGTGCTTCCATATCCCTATTGGCGAGGTATCTTGGTGTGTCTTGTCTTAAGATACCGGAGTCCACATTCTCCAGGTTTTCTGCAAATGTGGGAAGAATCAGACAAAGTTCACAGTCGGTCTAAGGAAGTGGAGGGGAGCACTCCCAAGAGAATTTTCTTCTCACCTTATAGTCTGCATGATGGACTGACAGATTGTGATTTTCCTGCTTCTGTCACTTGGGAAAGCAGTCCTCTGTTTCTCGTTGGAGTACTGTGTCCTTTCCCATGGGTTGTAATACAGACCTCCCCTTGGTGTTTCCAGGTGTGGGATGCCTGCTCAGAGGCCCTGATCATGTTCGATAAGGATGACTTAGATGACATGGGCTATATCGTGGAGAATGACGTCATCATGCACGCCCTCACTAAACAGCTGGAGGCTGTGTCAGGTGAGGCACCCACCCTTCCATCCTTTCGTTCTCCGGAGGGTGAACCTCTTTGGAATTCATCTAGGACTTACTGAGAGAAAGGATCCCTGTTACAGGTACTGAGCGTCCACCACAAGGAAACCTTCTGGTGCTTCTGTCAGGGTTGTTCTTTTTCTTTTTTCTTGTTTTTCTCTTACAGAATTTACATACCATACCATTTACCCACTTTAAGTGTTCAACAACTTTTATTGCATTTATAGAGTTGGGCCACCATCACCACCATATTATTTTAGGACGCTTTGTTACCTCAAAAGGAAACCTCGTGCCCATTTATGATACTACCCCCAGCCCGTGGCACCAGCTGTCCACTTTCTGTTAGGGTTTGCTTGCTCTGGACATTTCACGAAGATAGATTCATACCACTTGTGTTCTCCTGTGTCTGACTTCTCCCATGGACCGTATCTCCGAGATTTATTCACGTTGTAGCATGTATCGGTACTCCATTCTTTTTTATTTTCAAATGTAGCTCTGCGCCGTGGCAGTATCATAGCCAATGAGGTTTATCCGAGGCCCCATTATTGCCAATTGAAAACTTTATTGTCATAGTGTAGATATACCACGCTTGTTTATCCCTTCGACAGCTGATGGACATTTGAGCTGTTTCCACTTTTTGGTGATGGTGAATAATGCTGTGAACATTTGTGTACAAGTTTTTGTGTGGACATGAGCTTTCATTTCTTCTGGGTGAATACTTAGGAGTTGAATTGCTGGTTATATAAAAATGCTGTTTAACATTTTCATAAACTATGAAACGTTTCAAAGAGACTGCACTGTTTCACTTTCTCACGGCCAGGACAGGGCGGGCAAAAGTAGGTTTACTGTTGTATGTGAAGCAGTTTATTCCTGTAGTATTAATTATTGTGTTATTTTCCATACGAACAACTGTATACCCACCTACTTTTGCCCACTATGTATATAAGGGTTCCAGTTTCTTCACATACTCACCAATACTTTCCTCCTCCTTAAAATTTTTTTTAAAAATTGATTTTATAGAGAGAGAGAGGAAGGAAGAGGGGAAAGGAGAGGGAGAGAGACATCGATTTGTCGTTCCACTTATTCATGCATTCATTGGCTGATTCTTGTATGCGCCTTGAATGGGGATCAAACCCTCAACCCTGGCACATCGGGACGATGCTCTAACAACAGAGCTACCTGGCCAGGGCCCTCCCCTTTTTTTTTAAAAAGTTATAGCCATCCTGGTGGCTGTGGAGTGGTATCTCATTGTAGTTTTGATTGTATTTCCCTTACGACTAATAATGTTGAGCATCTTTTCATGTGCTTATCAGCCATTTGTACAAGTATGTCTTTGGGGAAAGGTGTATTCAGAATCTTTTGCCCATTTTAAAACTGGATTATGTGTCTTTATTTTTGAGTTGTAAGAGTTTTTTATATCTTCTGGATATAAATTCTTTCTTCGATACATGATTTGCAAATATTTCAGGCTCTAGAGAGAAGAATACTACAAGCAACTTAAATGCTTCTCGCTGTAAGACAGTAGTTCTCACCCATGTGATGAACTTGTGTGGCTCTTCAAGATTAATTTAGATCTAATATTTACTCATTTAGAAACGTGTCCCATATTCCATTGGTGAAAAAAGCATGTGTCATATGCTCCCGTTTGTGTGTGTGAGGGTGTGCGCACGTATATACACCCATGGGCAATTGCTTGGAAAGCATATCAGCAAAGCTTTAACTGGAGTTGTCTCTGAGTGGTAGGATTGAGGGTGACCCCCCCCCCCATTTTAAACCTTTCTGTGTGTAGACTTTTACAGTGAGCGTGTCTTTTTTATAATCAGGTAAGTGGGAAGGAAAATCTCATAAAATTGATTGAGCTTGTGGTGTTTCCGTGCTGTTTTCTCCAAAAGCACACGTGGGCTCACTGATACGTGGAGTGAGCTAGAGGAACCGGAGCGGGGCAGTGCCTGGGCTGGGCTGGTAATTCATTGAGAGCGTGGTTCCTGTTTTGACACTGATTCCTCCGTCTGGGTTTTGTCACTTATCAGCTCTCACACTGTAGCACAGATCATGGGGTTTTTTTTTGGTTTGGTTTGGTTTTACATCTTACTTTCTTGTTTAGGAGTAAACCACAAGGGACAGCTGTCCTGGGACTGTGCTTCAGTTTGCTTAAGGCGTCTTCCTCAGCCTGTGTGGGCTGCCTTTCTAATGCTTCGTTTTCTGTCTCTGACCTCCCTAGACCGAGTGACTGTTCTCTACAGGAGCAGAGCCGCAAGCTATACCTGGCCGGACCCATTGTCCTCGACAGACTCCAGCCCTTGGGTCCATGTTACCCTAGGTGATGGCAGCACCCTCCAGACCAAATTGTTGGTAGTTGAAGATTCTTATTTTGCCAGGGGTCTTGCATTTCCACACCTTATCCTAGTTTTGGGACCTCTAGTTTTACATCTAAGCCACAGTTGATGTTAATTTTAGGCAAAGCTTTTGATTATAAGGACTAGTACCCACTAAGCCAGCTCAAGTTAAGATGGTCTTGTAAATCCTGTACAGGATGCATTCTCCTGGACCATCTTAGGTCATGAAATAGAGGACAGCTGGCCTCACAGGGACAGGAACCAGAGTGTCAGAAATTGAGGCTGTTCTCTCCCTCTTGGGAGTCCTGTAAGTTCCTCATCTCCTTGCATCTTCCGTGTTTTCCTCTCTCCTCATCAGTTTCCCTCTTCCCATGGTAGCCATTCCTCACCTTCCGTCAGGACTGCTCAGCTCTAGGCCTGCCTGTTGCTTTCTAGTTCAAATAGCAAGAGGACTTGGCTGAGTTTCTTTAACCCATGGCTGGCACCTCACGGATCAGATGTCCAGCTGCGGTCTGTTGGCCGAGGCTGGGGTCCTGTGTGTAGGGCTCCCCTTCAGGGGCTGCCCCTGAGGCAGGCGCAATAAAAAGTTGCCTGCCACAGGTGGGCTTGCCCGCAGTGGGAACTGGAGAAGTCCTTAGGAGGCAGAGGCAAACTTCTGGAACAATTACATGTATTAAAAGATTGTCAGACTTAGCAGGCTCTTGTCTCCACGCAGATTGGTGCAGATGGTCACAACTCAGCAGTGCGGCAAGCTGCTGGAATCCAGAATGTTAGCTGGAACTATGACCAGTCTGCTGTGGTGGCCACTCTGCATTTATCAGAGGTAAGGCCCTGAGCCCACCATCTGGGGGCCCTGCGGGTGTTTAACGTGTGGACCTCTCACCAGGACTGTTCTCTCCATTATAGGCCACGGAGAACAACGTAGCCTGGCAGAGGTTCCTTCCCTCCGGGCCCATCGCTCTGCTCCCGGTAAGAAGTCCTTCTGGCTAGTCTGCTGAAACATACCCAGCCTTCCTCTTTTTAGGACTTCATTTTCTCTCAGCCTTGTTCAGCTTTCAAGTGAATTACCACAGGCTAGCTTTACTTCCCCCTCAGACCTTTATGCCTGAGAGTGCGCATGAACAGAATTTTAGTCCTAAGCGTTGGTGTCGTTCTTTTGAGGCAGCTCACAGACACCTTGAGTTCCTTGGTTTGGTCCACATCCCATGAGCACGCAGCAGAGCTGGTCAGCATGGATGAGGAAACCTTTGTGGATGCCATCAACTCCGCCTTTGTGAGTGTCAGCTTGTCCCCTGGTGATGAGTTGCAGGGGTAGGCACAGAAAGGTGGCTTTGAGTAGGAAGAAGAAAGAGCCAGCCAGCGGCCCTTTTGTGATTGGAAGGCTTGGTCTGGATTCCATGGAGGGTCAGTGCCTTGTGCGCTCTTTTGAGAGTCACTGTTAGGCCGATTGAAACGGCTGCCCTGGTGGTAGTCAGCAGTGGCCTTTTTGAAGCTGTAATACTTGGATAACCTTGATCAGCTCTTAGGTCCCAGGCACCTGAACCTTTGAAGCCGAATTCATCAGAAGAGTTTTGGAGAGGGGCTGAGCACATTTCACTAGGGAGCTTAAGAGTAAGCTTTAGATAGACATGGGTTCAATACCGGTACTAATGTAATCTCAACAGTGGAAATACTCTCATTAACCTCTCAGGGGTTAATAATAATAATAAAAGTCTAAAGACTTGAGATGAGGGATTTTGTGTACTGTGCTTACAGTGTACCTTGTACATTATAGGTGCTCAACAAATAGTAATGATTATTCTTTAGTAATAGTTTTTAGATAATATGGCACAGTATTTTTAGAGTTTGGTATATTTATCTAAATTCACTAATAGTAAATTGGTAACAATTATTGAGCACTTAGTATGTGCCAGGCACCAGTGAAGAGTTTTACTGGTGTTTTTGTATTTAAATCTGTGACCCTTTGAGGTAGGTGCTATTAATCTTGCTCAGTTAGATAGGCAACTTGCCCAAGGTCACACATCAGTGCAAAGCTGGGCTCTGAATTGAGGCTGGCCCTCAAGCCTGTGGTTTGAACCAGCAGGCTCTGCCGCCTCACTCACGACCTCACACGGAAGAGCTTACGCTCCACTGCTCTGCAGTAGCAGTGACGAAAGGGACTGAGCATACTGAAGTGGCTTCCGAGATAAATGTTGCCCTCCTCTGGGTCACCTAGCATAGATCCCTGGCACAGGCCTTTGCAGTACATTCATTAGCAATAATTATGAGTGCCTTCTTTGTAAAAGGGTCTGGAGATAGACAAATGAGACACAGTCCCCATTTTTAGGAAGCTCGTGGTCACGTGAGGAGAAAAGTACGTGACGATTTTGGTACAGTGGTAGAAGTGTGAGGTGAACACCCATAGGAGTTCGGAGGGAGGTTTTATAAAAAGAGCTGACAGCCTCTGGTGAGATGCTGGTGAACCGGAAGTGGGAGGACGGTCTGAGCAGAGGGGCGTGCCGGAGGCTAGTGCAGGCTGGGGTACTTCAGGAGCAGTTTGACTTGATCTTAAAACCCGTGGGGCGTGATGGGAAGTTGTGTTTTGCGTGTATTTGAGAGACTTATCACTTGTGGTCCAGATCCTTTTAGGCACGTTAGGTACCATTACCCTTGTTGAATCTTTAATTCCCTGCTAGTTACTGATGCAATTTCCCATTGTTTTGTGGCTGACACTGTTCAGTGGAGTGATGCTAACCACACGGACCTCATCGACTCAGCCAGCACTGTGCTGCAGTATGCTGTTGCCTTTCTGAAGCCCACCAAGGTCTCAGCTCGCCAGCTGCCTCCCAGTGTAGCCAGGGTGGACGCCAAAAGCCGACTACAGTTTCCTCTTGGGTTGGGACATGCTGCTGAGTACGTCCGGCCTCGGCTGGCACTCATTGGGTAAGATCATAGCAGAGCAGGACTACTCCCCTTCACTTGGTTGCCAGAAGCCACACCTAAACTCTGCTGATTTGTTCTTAGGGATGCAGCCCACAGAGTCCATCCACTTGCAGGACAAGGTGTCAACATGGGCTTTGGGGATGTCTCCAGCTTGGTCCATCACCTCAGTATTGCCGCCTTCAATGGGAAAGACTTAGGTAAGGGTTCAGGTACTTCAGAGAAGTATCCAGAGGTCATGTAGTTAGGGAAGATCAGGGCCCAAAAATGCCCCTCAGTAGCCAGATGTGATGGACGTAAATGTACGTAATGGTTTTCTAGAAAAAAACACTTCACTACTGGATTAGGGATGTAACCGTCCTCTTTCCTCCAGGTTCCATGAGCCACCTCACAGGTTATGAGACGGACAGACAGCGTCACAACACCGCTCTTCTGGCTGCTACTGACCTGCTGAAGAGGCTCTACTCCACCAGTGCCACTCCGCTCGTGCTGCTCAGGACGTGGGGCTTGCAGGCCACAAATGCAGTAGCGCCGCTCAAAGTAAGGGTCGCTCACGGCTCGGTAAGAGGCTTAGTCTCTCACTGAGGAATGACTTCATCAAGACTTGATTTACTTTCTTGGCTATAAAGTTATTTTATCTTCCCCAGGGGTTATGAGCAAAAAAGTCCCTGGTGGGCTTGTTGGTGCTAGGACCCATCTAAGTAGTAACTTTATGTAGTATAAGGAAGGGCTTCAAATAGTACATAGACACTGTCAAAGATAAAGATGTTTCAACTCCTTTGGCTGCTTGGTCAGCTTTTTCCCTGGAGAAATATCCATTTAAGGATGTTTTGAAGGGACTCTTGGGAAAAGTATCTATCTGGGACTTTTGCTCAGTTTTTGCTTTAATCACTTCGGATACTTGCAAGTATTTTCTCCACTTGACTTCACACCTTACAGTGCCAGAGGCTCACTCACTTCATTCCATTTCTCTTTAGGAACAGATTATGGCCTTCGCAAGCAGATGAATGCTTCTCTTCTGGAGATTATGTCGAAGAGAAATGAACACTTTTCCCAAAAGCATCGCATAGTTTTGAGATTTAATTTAATAAATTTACTTTATATTAGCATTCTCTAGTCTCTTTTTCTCCCTTATTTAATGGGCCCATGGAGTCCAAATAATGAGTGATAGTTTTCTGTGAGGAGGGCATATAACCAAGCCAAGAAAAACCCTGAAGAAAGACTATTGTGATTTTTGTTGAAAAGAGCTTTTTATTACTAAAACAAATTGCTACGGTGCTGTATCGTTCATTTTTACTTGTTAACATTCCTTTCTAAAGAAAAGATGTATACAGATTTTTTAAAAATGCTGGTCACAAATTTATACAATTATTCTTTTCACAAAGATAAGAATTAGAAATATTCAATTTGTACATTTTTGTTAGGATTGCTGTTTTAAAATTAACAAATTGCTTTAACCTGTATTATAGGTGCACTGGACTTTCTGAAAAGAAAGCCAAATCTCATTAATGCTAACTATTACTTCCTTATCCCAGCACTGGATCTCACTTTTATTTGTGGTTCCTCTCTGGGACTCCATCTGTTGAGTAATAAAACAATTCATTTCATTGCACAGGTTTGAGACCTGAGTCAGGAACCAGGTCAAAAGGGAAAATCTAAGTAGCAGCAGAATTTGTTCATTTGCCTGCAGACTGGTGGCGGCCGGGGCTGCTGGGGTGTTGGAGGAGCTCGCTTCACAGTACCAGAGAGGCCTCCTGAAGAGATGTTTGGATCCACTAGCTTTGTATATGGTAAAGAACATTTTGCCCAAAAGTCTGCATTGATGATGAAACGAGATGAAAGTCTGCAGGGGAGTTTTTCGGGCCGACGTAGGAAATGTATAAGATACTAGAGTAAAAAAGTGACAATGTCACAAACATTCCTGGAATCTCAGGAGAAATGTGCCTAGAATCAAAGATGGCAAATCCAGTGAAAGTTGTGTGACTACTAGCAGAGTCTAGAAACGTCACCTAGAGGGAAGAACGGTCATCTTCCAAAAAACTGAAAGGTAACCCAGGGAAGGAGAACATGAACTCTCCGAAAGTGTGCAAATAAAATCAGGCAAGGTAGGAAGAATTGTAAGGCACACCTTGCAAGGACCTCCGTAACCCACAGAGGATGTCCTTCATACGATCATGATGATAAACACACATCTATGTGCCAGGCCATGTCCTAAGGACTTGAAATACATAAACACATTTATAGAAAAGAAACTTAACCAGTAATAGTAGACACTACAGGATTAGTAAGAGGCCCAAAAGGTACACTAGGAGCAGAAAGGACATTATAGAGAAGTCATTTTCTCTAAGAAATGAAAATTCTTATTCTAAATTGGTTCTAAAATGGATAAACTGGTTAATTCTCCAAATGTTCTAATCAAGGTTATCAGAATATATGTAGATACTTTTCTGAAAGTATTTAATGCATCTATCCAAGAGTTCTGAAAGAACTTGGAATGACCAAAGAAGTCTAAACAGCCTCTGTTTATGCGAAAAGCTTCAGAGGAAAAACTGTGACAAAGACCAGGGACTCACCAAGCTGGAGGGGTTTTTAGTGAACACAGCGGACCTCCCGGGAAAACAAGTCGGTTTCTGTTAGAGAAACTGGCCTCTCCCCAGTCATGTGGAACAACGTCTAGTGTGTAGCTCTGCCAGCACTCTGCCTTGGTGACAAAAATGGTAAGGGGTCTAGAAGCCGTGTGTTACATTAAAGAAGAGGCCACAAAGCACTTGGAGGAATTTTCTTCAAAAGACTCAACAGCTATGAAAGGAGGGACTCGAGAAGACCACTGAGAAGGCGGAGTCCAGCTCAATGTAGGGGGTTTGTGCCGCCAGTGCAGTCCCGAACGGAGTGAGCTGTCTGAAAACACGCCTAACCGGAAGCTGAACCAGCTAGAGGTGGTGAGGGAACTCTGCAGCAGTGAGAAGACCGGACTGTATCTTGAGGCTGTTTCCAACTCTAAAGATTCTATTTCGTTATGTTTTTGCATTTTTTGAGGAAGATAATAGGTATAAAGGTGACCTTGGTATAATGAAAGTGTGAAGAAGAGGGAAATTCCCACTGAACTTAGAAACAACTACAATTTGGGGGAGGGGGATACAGAAATCTGCCTAGTTACTTGCACATCAGATGTTAGTATTTGTGGACTCAGTGGAAAAACTTAAAAAATAAGATTCCCCAGGAGCTAGTGTGAGGGCCAGGTATTTAACATCTTCTGTGAGAGGACAGAAAGTGCACTGTGGAAGCTGCAAGTCTGGGCAATACAGTCTCCACTGGAAAGTAGCTGGAGGTAAAGGGCCGAGGTAAATGAGTGGGCAGACAAGAAGCAGGTGATGGTCATGTAGGAAAGTACAAGATAATGAATTTTAGGGAAAATAATTCACAAATGAAGAGCTCAGAGCATTCAAACTGAAATGGCCAACCAAATCAAATGTTAGCTTGTCACCGAGAAAGGGTATCAGAAACCCTGGCACTAGACAAATAATTTGGATGTTAGCTAAAATGACCCAGGGCCAGGTAAGAGGAGACACTGCTATAAACAGAATAAAAAGGCAAACTGAGAGCAGCTGTGGTCAGAATACAGATCCTCGAATGGCACAGTCAGAGGCCTCTGATCACAGGCCACAAGCTAGGGCACAGAAGTATTTCTTAGAAATACAAAGAAAATTACTATAAACACAGCCTGGAAGGAGGTGCTGGCACCGAATAAACACACGCTCCTATGAGGTTGGACATGTTCATTAATCCCGTGGTTAACTTACAAAAAGTTGATTAAAAGAAGGTGGTCTATGCAAGGCAGCCACACCCTCCAAAAACATGTCCTAGAGACTGGATGGCCTCCTTTCTTAAGGCTGGAATCTGTGCAGGTAGAGTTGCTTTCCATCCTCCTAAGAGTCAGGATGGCTCTCAGCTGGCTGATTGGAGCTAGCACAGAGGAGGACCACACAACTTCAGAGGTGGTAACTTTCCTTCCCCTTGAATTAACATGAAAAGCCAAACCAGATTTTTTTCCTCTTTTGTAGGAAGGGGGTGTGGTAAGGGTGGGGCAGGGCAATGTGCAGGGAGGAAAAAATACTGGTGTTGACAGGCCATGGGAATGCAATCAGTCAGCTGAGTTTAGCATGTAAGAGGAAAATTAAAATGTTCAAAGAAATGAGGCACTCAAAGGGTTGAAATGAGTCCCTGGCTTCCCCAAGGTCAAGTTCCAAAGCTACTCATTTTGGCTCTCTGGGAAACACAAGCACGCTCAAAGATTTAGACTGGTACCAGCTGTGCAAGCAGAATGGTTACGTAACAGTTCGTATTAGGTGTGTAAAATTATTTAAACCCAAATCTCTATAGACTGAAGGACAAGACCTGTCTACAAAAGCTCCTTCCCCCCGATGAAGCCAGCTGCTGGGTTTCAATCCAGGTGGTTTCCAGATTCCCTCAGAACAACCGAGTCTTCTCTCCTTCTCCCTTTAAAAAGGTTGTTGGCAAATGCTTGGCCTCAGTGGGAAATACCCAGAGACTGCAGCAAGTGAAAGGTGGCACCCAAGGCCCAGCCAGTCTCTATGTTGTTCACTTTCTTTGTGAGCTGTTAGGAGGAGAAAACAAAGTCTTCACATTTTCATTCAATTTCAACTCTAGCAAGCACAACACGGACAGAGAACGCCTGCAAAGATCATCCACATGGCCACGTCAAGGCAAATTGGGAGTAGCCAGTCTTTGGTACTTAAGGCATTCTAGGCCATGTTGATTCTCAGTTAGTTCAGTGACCCATTTTAGACCCCATTTCCTAAACTACATAAGAAGGGGATTCGATTAGTGTTTATCAAATTGTTTTCTTCAGAATCCTGGGGGCTCCTTGGAAGTGCTTCAAAGAGAGAGGGGGCCAGTTGTGAAGGAGTTCCAGGCCCTTGCCTCTGCTTCAACCAGACAGCTCCACTCCTATCAGTTTCCCCAGCATTCTGCACAAACTTTTGTAGAGTTAGGGAGAGAGAGAGAGAGAGAGACACACACACACACACACACACACACACACACACACACACACGTTTGGAAACCAATGGACTGATTTTCGTCTGTCTGTCTAGTACTAAGTTTTTATAACAATACTTTGTGGACCTGAGGAAATCCAGTCTAGTCTCTGTGCCAAAACCTGGGGAGAATGGCACCCTGAGGTTTCTCTGAGACCCCTGAGTCAAACTGGGCGAGTTCCCAGCTCTCCGAGGCTGGGCTGATGGCCTAGAGCTACAGATGCATAGTGAAGCTATCTCTGGGACAGGGGAGTGTCCACCCCAGATTTAAATTTTGCTGCCACTGAAATCATAAAGAACAAAAAGATGCTGGCACTGGAAATGGCAGAAACTTGTCCTTAAATGACCTGGTTACAGTTGATAAGCAGAGGATGTTGTTAACTTAGTACTATGTATTAAAGACTCAGGATAACCCCTCTAATCCACAAATCTATCCCCAATTCATGTGAAATGACTACACTCCTAACAATACCAATATTAATAACTTATACTATTGCCAGGTATTGTGCTTTACAGGCATTATCTCAAATCATAACGGCCCTATAAAATACATACTCAGAGAATACCTGTGTTGGGATGAGGAACCCAAAAGTTAGAGAGGGGCAGTAAACCATCTAAGGTCACAGCCAGCAAGCTCACAGAATCAGAACCTGAATCCAGGTCTGATGGGCGACAAAGCCCATGCTTTAAATGCTACTGTACTAATGTGCTGGCACGTAACTCTCTGTCCAAGCCTTGAATGCTGATGCTCTTGGCAAGTAAAACACATTAAGTGCAAATGCAAATGAGTTCATGAGACCTGTAGACACAAGAAAGTGGGTAATACAAGCTCATCCGGAACTGAGGAAACAGGAAGGGGAAGTGGAACCAAGAAAGGTGGGGGAGGAGGCTCAAAACCAGTTTGGTCTACTTACTTGACCCCAAAGTCAACACTGCCTTGTGCCATCTCCTCTAACAGACTACGTGATGTTTGAGGACAATTACATCTTACTCATCTTTGTAGCTGTGGGTGAAAAAGGGTCACATACTAACACCTGACAAGCTCAGAGGAGGCCCTCACGGTGGGCCCAGGGGCTGGAAGTAACCCTGTGGGGAAGTCTGAACATGAACATTCCAACTAAAGGTGGGTCACGGTGGGTATTCATGTCCTAGGCCTATAGCTTTCTTGACAATGGTCAAACTTTTGAAATTGTCTTTGTGCATCTAAGATAACATATCTTCAAAACGTCAGGGTAATTTTCTTTTCCAGATCCCTCCAAGAAACAACCGCCAGCAGCAGAACAGACCAGCTGTCTTGTCCACACGCCACTCTGGTGCACCGTAAACATTCACTATCTGTACCCACCGCTGGAAAAGACGCATCTGTTTTACTTTTGTCCAGTCTCAGAGATGCCCCCACTTTGCTTTCTCCTGCCTCCCTGATCTTCCACCAGTGGCTTTCATGTCTCCTCCTCTGAGTCTAATGAATAAAATAAGCTGCGAACCGCCACTGCCCAGAGCATTTTCTCAATCTATTGAGATTTTGCTTCCTGGCAATTGTTGGTTTGGCTCAAATAAACTCTTGTAAGAGTTTTTCTAATGCTAGGTGCTCTTTCATTGACATAACCGTAATGTGCAATTATTCAATTACAGCACTGAAGACAAGATAAGTGAGATGGATGAAATAGATGTGTTTAGAATAGAAAAACAAGTTACTACAGATGAAGTGGAGCCTTCATGTTCTAGAACAAATGGACAGAGACAGACAAGATTCAAGAGACAATAGGTATGAGAAGCAGATAAAAAATACATGACACTCTATATATGCAAAAGGCATTCAACATTCATGAGGTCTTAAATAAGCCACTCATTGGTGACACCCATCTGGTCCCTCATGTCCTCTGCCAAGTAAAACCATCGAATGGGCTGAGTGGACTAATACTATCAGACAATGTACCTGCCCCTGTGTCTCTCCAAATAGAGGAGAGATAAAATTTGTGTAATGGCTGCAGGCACCTCCTGCCCTTGTGCCCTCCTGATTAAACTCAGTTCTAGGACTTGAAACCACACTGTCAGCAGCAGCAGAGGGAGGAAGGACATATAAGCCCAGGATTCAGGAAGTGTGCACTTCCAACCTGCTTGCACCCCACCCTGTGTGTTCACCTACTCCATTTCTTTCCCATGGCTTCTTGCCCTGAGTTTCAAAATTGATTTAATAATCCATGGGACCTGGGCATCTTAATTTGGGCTGCAAGCCTTCTGCTCTATGACCTCTAGGACAGCACGCCTGGTAGTTTACTCAGAAGCTCCCAGTGCATCAAGGTAATTCCCCACATTCACAGTGCCTTGCACAGTGCTTGTCCGTAGCCCAAATAAAAATACTCATAATTCCACCAAAGCCACTCTGATCACCCAACAAGTTCCTAACTCTCTCTTCCCCACTCCCAAATAAGAAGTCTGTTATGAGACTCCTCTCTACTCTCTTGCCTGTAATACGGTGCTGTCTGCGAAGCCAAAGCCATCCTTCAGCAAGGCTGTAATGTAAGTGAGATCCATGCACAGGAAAGGACTGCCCGAGGTGAAGTTTTCCAAGTTGTCACACACTGAATGGGAGAGAGAGGGAAGAATGAATTCACATTTGCAGCCAACTGAGAGGTGCATAATTTCCTCTAAATACAGACTTAGAAGAAGCAAAGCAGAATTCCCCACTTGTTTGATGCCTAGGAGCTGTGGAGGCTAGAACCGTGCACTGACTGCCTCTACAGGACCACAACTTCTTAGGGACTTGCATGTTTCTGATATTATATCTTTACTGACTCAGATTTACACGGGCCCTAGTTTACGTGCTGGATTTCTATGACCTATTGTTCAGGCGTGATTCAACCACGTCCCTTGTATATTATTAATGCTGAGGCCCAGGAGACAGGGAAATACCAGTTAGCATTGCTCTGGAGCCACTGGGTAAGATCATTCATTTGTATTTTCAATGGGCTCTCTCAAGGAAGCCTCTGTGGCTATTTCCCATATGTTTTGGTGCTTGGTATTTCATTAACATTGATAATACTATTTCAATTAAAAAAAAACCTAGAAATGTGGAAAAAATAGGTTTTCACCATTTTCCTAAAGCCTCTTCTATTTCTCTATGCCACTGAGTGCTTTTAGCCCCTGGCAAAGACAGGAAACCAGCCTTCTGAGAGGCTTTCTACTGACTGGCATGTTAGGTCACATTAAGGTCACTGGACTTGGCAGGCACAGCCTTGCAGACTCTCTTTCAAGGGCTGCCACGGACATTTACCTTCCTTTGCTTTTCTTTCGAAATCTTCAACTTTCAAAACACCCCCCTTTTCATAATCTGCAATGAAACAGAAGAGCAGCTGATGTCAAAAAGCATCAAGGAAACATGAGGAAATTAATCCTAGTGATATTGGTAATGAAGAAAAACAGGAAATAAATGTCCAGCCTTAAAAGAATGGGATAAATACACATGATATTCATATAATACAATCTATGCAGTCTATTTACTTATTTACATTCTATTTTGTTATATTTACTTAACCACAATAAAGAATTTGACCCATTTAAAAAAAACACGTAAGAAAATAGAAAACAAACTCACATCTTAGGCCATGACAGATCACAGACATACATTTTTACAGCTCAACAAAAGCATTACTATTGCAAAAAAAAAAGTTATAAAGGAGGAGGAGGAAACTTTGGGGTGATATATATGGTTTTAAATACTGAACTCGGTAATGGTTTCATGGGTATATACTTATGTCAAAACTTAGCAAACTGAACACTTTAAATATGTATATTTTTATGTTAAATGAAATCAGAGGACAAATACTATATGAATTCACTTGTATGTGGAATCTAAAAAACAAAACAAACAGAAAGAGAATCACAGATATAAGAGATAAACTGATGGTTACCAGAGAGAGGGAGATGGAGGGATGGGCAAAAAAGGTCAAGGGAACAGAGGCACGAACTCCCAGTTACAGAGGGAACAGTCTAGGGAAGGAATGTGCAACGTGGGGAAGAGAGTCAACAGTGTTGTAAGAACTCTGCAGTGACAGATGGCTCCTAGGCTCACTGTGGAGATCACTCTGTAGGGTATACAAATGTTGAATTACTATTCTATACACCTGAAACTACTATTGCATGTCAACTATACTTTAATAAAAAATACAGAATGTGCATTTTATTCTATGTCAATTATATAAAAAAAAGATACAGACACTTCTAGACCATTTCTAGCTCTGAAAGGTTCCCCATCACAAGTACCCTGCCATGTGAGTAACTAGTGTCACTCAACACCCAGGACTGACTGAGGATCACCTCCAATGAAGCATTTCAGAGACTCCCTCTCCCTTTCCCAACAGAGCCTTGCCCAGCGCCCTCCCTGAACTGACACCTGAATGAACTTACCAATCATATGTGTGTCAACGGCTCGATCGTAGTAGTAAGAGAAAGCGTAGAAGGCGCTTCTCTGGATCTCATCTGGCTGGTGAAGTTTTCCTTGGACCACCCTCAGCACTTCTGAGTAGCAGGGCTCAAAGCCCACCTCCCCTGCCAGGGCAAAGGTGCACAGGGACATAGTGAGAAAGATAACGGGAAGAGATCCCTCTCTGAGGCAAGCTCCTGGAGCCAATGAGGAAAGAGCAGGAGATCAAGGAAAGCTGAGGCTGAGACTCAGAACAAAGGACTTACAAACAAAGCTGAGCAAGCTCCCACAGCCTCACCGTTCTGGAGAGGAATCTGCTTCTCTACAGCGGCTGCCTCCCTAATCTGTGTCCACCAAAAATGGCCACAGTCGACCTCAAGCCGCTGTCTCACGTTATGTTTCGTGGTACTTATGAGAAGTAGCTAGAAGGTCTGCTTGCTTCCTTTACTGGAAAAATCAAGTTTCTTTCCTTGATTTTAAGGTTTGTGACTTTTAAAATACTTAAGTGAATTATTCTTCCTATCATCTCAATTTTAGGTTTTACTATAACTTAAATAGCTAAACATTTACCAGTAACTGAACCTGGAAGTTTCACCCTGCCGAGGATGCAGGGTCTAACGCATTAGGCCCAGGGTAAGAATGGGTGCACAACCCCTGGCCAGGGAAAGAGCAGGACACAGAGTGATGGCTGTCTGGTTCTCTGTCACTTCATATTATTTTTTGGAGGCACACCAAGATCTATTTGTAATGAGTCCCTGCAATATGAGAAGTTTCTCTTGAGCTCTGGAAAAAGTTTCCCATGGAACTTTTGCAGACTTCAACTGCAAAAATAATCTCAATCAGTGAAAAAACACCACTTGCCTTCTTGGTTGCCACCATACTGGTATTTCACGCCCCCAAAAATCCAGTCTGCTTCTAACCATCTTGGGAGACAGGCACTTCGAAAAGTGTGTCCCTCGGTCCCTGAAAAATAAACAGACAACAAAGTAAGAGGCAAGGGAGTGAGAGAGAGGCAAGCAAGAAGCCAGTAAGGCTGAAAAGAATCACCAAGGTGTCTGGGCCTTAAAATCACATGAAATTCGTTCCATGACTATATCCTATGATAAGGGTTCTTAACAGGGTTCACAGATGGGGCTTTGTGGGGCTGGCGAAGCCCTGAAATTATGAGCAAATTTTTGTATACATGTACATTTGGTGGAGGTGTCCGTGGGCTTTCGCCAAAGAAATCCAAAACCTACAATGGAATAAGTCCCCTCCTTTCTAAAAAGGGGGGAAAACTACTGTTCTACTTTTCTCATGGTTGTTGTGAGGCTTAAATGAAACACATTTGAAGATGTTTTATAAGCTCAGAAATGCTACACAATCATCACAATAATAGTTTACTGTGAGCCAGGCGCCATACAAAGTGCATCAAATGCAAAAAATCTTAAATTTAAGGTGAGGAAAGGGGTATAGCTAACTTGCCCCACATCACAAAACTGAAACTGAACCCAGTTCTGTCTGACCTCAAAAGCTGAACTCTTAACCCTTCTACTGCCTGTGAAGAGATGAACAGAGTTGCTCAGCTAGTCCACTTTGCAAGAGGACTTTGCTGCATCTTGCCAAGGGCTTGAGCAAAGTCTGCCAGATCCACTCTCTGAGCCTAATTTCTGCAGGTTCTTCAGCCTCCTGGCCACAGGCTGTTCCTCCACGCAAATAAACCTCACTCTAGAAATGGCTACTAACGTACACCAAAACATCTGAGCTCGTGAAGGAGAAGAGGGATTTGCTATTTTTGTGCCCACTGTGCAACATGTGCTCCCTGGTTGGGCATAACCCTCCCTCCCTAGAAGCACTGCCAAGGAAGGGAAAAGGCCGGGACTGGTTTCACTCCCGCCACACCCCAACCCGCACAGGTACCCAGACGAACCTTCCGTTTCCAGGGCTCCCAGAGTTGCTAGTCTTGCAGCTTTCAATCCAAATCCCAGGTAGCTGTAAAGTACAGGATTGACTAATTTTATGCCGGTCCTGAAATTCTCCAGCCTCCAGCCACCTCTTTCAAAAGTAACATGGTTTCTCTGTTTCCTTCCAGAGGGAGGGAAACTTTGTTCTCTGTGACATATTCATCCAGTGTGGACAGTAAGTGGTCATTTCTGCACAATTCAGATCAAGGCCATGCAGTAAGAACTTTTCACAGCTATGATGTAA
Organism: Macrotus californicus; assembly: GCA_007922815.1. Classification (NCBI taxonomy): domain Eukaryota; kingdom Metazoa; phylum Chordata; class Mammalia; order Chiroptera; family Phyllostomidae; genus Macrotus; species Macrotus californicus. Next base: position 70,432 of record VMDR010000978.1, read on the forward strand.
AGGCCAGCAGAGACAGCCCGGACTGGTCGTGGCTCAGTGGGCTGGGCACAGTATCGCAGACCAGAAGGTCATGGGTTAGATTCCTGGTCAGGGCACAGGCCTGGGTCGCAGGCCACATCCCCGGTTAGGGTGCGTGAGAGAGGCAACCAGTGGATGCTTCTCTCCCTCTTTCTCCCTCCCTTCCTCTCTCTCTAAAAATAAATAAATAAAAACTTTAAAGGCCAGAGACAGGGAAGGGTCCCCTGAAAAGCTCTCGTTCTCCTACCTCCCAGTCTCACTGTGATCAGACTCTCGGCTGGATTTTGAACATCTGAAGGCAAGCTCCGTGGAGTTGGCAGAGTTTTGGCTGAACTTTTTCTGAGTGTCATCTTTATAGAGAAAGTTTTTGACTCTTTAAGTCATATATTTGGAGGCCAGGAGTGAGAAATCCTTGAGTCCCTTGACACTGAGTAAGTGGGTTTGGGTTTCAGCTAATAGGCTTTCAGGGACGGGCAGACTATGTAAGGCTTGTCAGGTGCAATAATGGACCTGAAAATGCTTTAAAAAGTTAGGAGACTCATACTACATGAAATATTCCTCCCTGTCCCACTTCTTACCTATGTGTGTAGAGCTTGTACGTTCTGTTAAACATCTCAAAGGAAGTGAGGTAGCCCCTAGGAGTTTGTTCCAGGGTTTTCTGAAAACCAGAAAAAGCAAAAAGACTATTTAGGATCTGCGATTATCTAAGGATGTTATCACCATCATCCCTGCCCCTTCTCCCAAATACCAGAGATGAAGGACACAGATTAAACTGCTAATCTCATATGGCTTGAGAAATCAAAGGGACTCTGAAGAGTGGCAAAGAAAAGTTCACACAGTTATTAACTGACTCTGCTCAGCCTATGTGTGGTGCAGCTGCCATTTAAAAATAGAGCACCATTTTCTTAGCACCATGCCTGCCAAGTGAGTTGCTAACCAAACCTTCACGTTAATGACTCACCTGAAACTGGGGTAGGAACGTGATTTGGGTGGAGGCCCCCCCCAGGTCCAGGGTCCCTACAGTCTCCTGGCTGTCACCATGCAGCTGACCTGTGAATGAGAGCCAGTTTGAACATCTTCTGCTTCCTGGACAGCTCAACACTCCTCTATCTGTAGTTTTCATCCTGCTCTGGAGGAACTCCACGAACCCTCCACTGCTCTCTGCCCCCCTGGACTGCGGGTCAATGTTAACTTTAAAGGGCTCTTGCTGCAGCTGAGGCCTTGAAGGCAGGTTATGAACACTTCCTGTCTTTCCACTTTTTCACAAAAGAAAAGAACAATACAGGACAAAAGAAAGGTAATTTTGCTCTCTGACCATGTGTGAAACCTAGTCAAGAGCTTAAGATAAACTTGAGAATGTATTACCTGTTAGAAAATTCACAGTGATCCAAGCTAAGATGCCTACAAAAGAGAGAAACAAGGATTACCTCCCAGAGCATTTCCACCCCCCCCCACCCCGTCTTTGTTCTTTTTCTCTCTAAATTTCATGTATAAAGCACGCACTTCCCTACTCTCCCTCCTTGCATTTCCTGCTATTTCATTCCCCTCTGTGCTGATTTGTTTCTCCTCAGCTCCTTTTTCCTCAGCACCCCCACCCCCTGGTTCCAGTTCCTTTAATCAGATCCTTTACTAACCCTGGCCCTCTCCCCCTAGAACATGTATCAACACTTTTCCACCTTCATAGGATCCATCCATGATGCTAACACTGTCATCTGGTACCAGGAAAGGTGACTTCTTGAAGATCTCTTTTACCTAGATAAAAAGAGCAAAAATCTGAATTCCCCAAGGCAGTTAAATAGATTTCCATATGTCAGCTGTATCTTAAAAGGGCTTAGAAACTACTCTTTTCATTTTCCCTAAATAAAGTCTTAGCAGAACTCATTTCTTTTTCCTGAAGAAACTAGAGAAGGAACTATGTAAGTTATTGTCGGTTTCTTGTAAAAACAAAATACAGGGATTCCCTGGACTTTAAATAAATCGCAACCAAACCATCTACATTTGTAGGTGAACTGGACCTAGGAAAGGGCATACATTTGACCCTGTCAGCTCGAATCAGGACCCTGCAATTTTTACAAAACACCTGATTAATTCTACCTGGACAATCCCAGGAGGACCCCTTCTCATTGCATTTCCTAGAGGAGCGGATAAAGTCGGAGAGCAGAGAAGAGTTGGGCCTGGGAGGCTCCTGAGGCTACAGGAAAGTTTCTGCTGCTCTCCTGCCAAATTCTACAGCCTTTTTCCTTCCTGGTAAAGGAGCTCGGGTCCCCAGGCTGCGGTACCCTGCTGTCAGCCCCTGTCAAATCCTGGCCATGGCTGGGCCCTCAAAAGAGTTTAGATAGATGCCAGGTTTAGATTTATTTATCCTATTTTAGAACATGAAAATAAAGATCCTACACAAATACTCTTGGCTCTTCATAAATATAGATCAATGGTATGGGTGTTATGTCTTATTTTTATATGATTTTCATGTTGGGCGGGGCGATTTCCAAACAGGAATAGGAAAAATTCTAGTCTGTTGGTTGTTTTCATTTCTGATAGGACAAAACACTTCATGCAGTGACCTCTGGACCCTCTTGGACTCCTGTTTTAAACAGGAAACAGTTAAGTGATCCATAAACAAACATTTAAAACAATAAATAAGCAAACAGGAATAAACATGGAGTTTCTACTCTTGCCCTCTCCACTCCATGCCTTTGCCCACAGTTTATTCTCAGCAGCCAGAAGGATGCTTTAAAAACAGATATCAGATCATGTCTCTCCTTAGCTCAAAACCCTCCAGTGGCTTCTTAGAGAAAAAGCCAAAGTTCTTACACTGGCCTTTGATGTCCTGCATGATAAACCCCTCCCACCTCTCTGACCCCATCTCTTACTCCCTCCCTTCCATCCATTCACTATCCTCCTGCCATGGTAACCTGGGTGCTGTTCCTTGAACATACCAAGGATATTCCTGCTTTAGGCCTTTGCACCTCTTTCTTTAGCCTGGAATATTCTACCCACAAATGTTTTACATAGCTTGTTTCTTCATTCCCTTCAGATCTCTGATCAAAGGCCTCTCATCACTGAGGTCTTCCCTGACCACTCTATTTAAAACAGCACCTCGACACTACCACCAGCATTCCCTATCTGCCTTCCCTGCTTTTAGTTTTCTAAAGAGCCTGACATACTTTGCATTGACTGCAGTCAGTTTGCCTTGGCAATCAGAATGTTAGCCCCATGACAGTATCATTTTCGTTCCCTGATCAACGTTCCCAGTAACTTCCCCAGTGCCCAGTGAGGCACTCATGGTGGATAAACAAGTGAATAAATGAATGAATGAGGGACTGAGGTTCAGAATCTCGTGAGGAGACTCCAGGCAGTTTGCCCTTGGACTCCAGCCCTCTGTGCTGACAGTCAAAGGAGAATGGAGTTGTAAGACTTAATTAACATACCTAGAATACAGAATCCTTTTGGCTGTGATAATGGGATTCTACATATATTCTTCACAATATTAAATCTTACTAATTGTATTAATTTACATGTTTTTCCATTATAAAAATGTACACTGTTAAAAATACTGAGTTTTTAAAAACTCAATGAGTTATTTTGTACTTGAGTTTTGATCTGAGAGATAAAGTACATTATCTTTAAAAATCTTTCATACTTTACAATTCCATGATTCTTCTCAATCCTTTATACTGAGAAAAAAAAAGCTAGACACACAAAAAAAGAGTATAAACTATATTATTCCGTTTATATGAAATGTAAGAATCAGCGAAACTAATCTACGATGACATAGGACAGATCAGTGGTTGCCTGGTTTTGTGGGAGGGGAAACTGACTACAAAGGGGCACAAGGGAAAGTCTATTTGTCAACACTCATTTAACTGGGCACTTAAAGTGGATACATTAAATTGGACGCCAGATACTCCCCACAAGTGAGCCCAAGGTCACCGCAACGCTTCAGCCAAGGTGGAACACTAGTGCTGATGTAACACTCCGGAGGGCTTGCAGTCCATGAAGAAGGTATTTGTACAGGGAAAAGAATTGTGCAAGGTGAAGATTTCAAAACTTACCTCGGAGAGCAGAGCCTGGGCTTTCTGCTCCGGCAGTAAGCGCAGTCCCGCTGTCGCCTTCAAGACCACTGGGGTCCTTTTCCAGTGGCTTCGGGGGATTGAGCCCATGGCCACCTCCAGGAGCCCTTGGACAGCCTTAGCGCCCTTCGAGAAGAGACAAGCCGCTCAGCGGTGAACGGGCCGTGGAGTGGCGCTGTGTGCTCCCTCATCACGCTCTGGGGGGGGACAGGAGGGCTACCTCTCTGCTCTGTGGAGACCTAGAGAACTGGGCTTCCTTGAAGCGTCCATCTCATTTTGGTTAATAATGATGGTTCTTTTACAGTGTGGTCATTTTGATTGATTGCTATTTTGTATCTCCTCTAAATCGGCGTCAGGCCAGAAAGTGGAGGACAGTGAAGGAAAGGCAGGCTCAGGGTTAGTGGACTTGCTCGCTAACGCGGTGCCCTAGCGTAGGGGCTTCCCGAGCCCGGGCCTCCTCAGCTGTGGGATGGGAGACACGCCTCATACCACCACAAACTGCTGTGTGCATTAGATGAGGCAGACTGTGAGTAGTTTCCACACAAATGCTGGCTGTAGTTGTTATTATGCTACATGTTTTGTGATTTCCATAAGGACAGAATATGTCAGGTTCATTCCTGCATCACCAGCACCTACATGCATGGTACACAATAAATGCTCAATTTACGATGAATTCAAAACCATGATTTTAAATCCAGTTTCCCTGAGTAAACACTCATTCTGACAACATGCTGTCTCTTGATCATTATAACAAATAATAGCAACTGTAACACAATCTTCTTCTCTAAATGTCAAATCAGTTTCTGATAATGCAGTTGCTTTCGAGAGCTCCTAATTTTCTAGCACATTTGCCATTTTAAAACAGTGAGCTGAGAAAATAAACATCCTCTCAGTTCTTCAAGTTCAACCCGCTTTTAACATCAGGTTCTCCTTTGGCTAATGAACAGTACCTTATATCTGCTACCAAAGTTCAACATTCCGCCTTATTCTATTTTAACGTGGCTTCTGACACTTGAGTGTTGCATGTTGTGGGTACTCCAGTGTGAAACAGTCACAGTAAAACGCTCCATTCATCCTCTGCTGCCAAAGACTCTTCCCTCATGTGTTCTTGCCTAATTTCTAGTGTATAACAATGGTTCTGTCCTACAGCAAGGCACCTTGAAATGGAGTTCACTGGGTCTACATTCCCTCAGTGGTCATGTTTATACCTCACACCCCGGAGAACTTCATGTCCATCTCCTGCATCCACATTAACCAATGCAGCCGATGGCTTCAACTCAAAATCTTAAACGGTAAATGCAAAGGGAGCAATCTCTTAAGAGATGGTGTCATCTCTGCATGGCCATAATCTATCTAGCCTCCTACCAAAGCCCTACTGAGAGCAGAGTATACAGTTACTGTTATCCGGGAGATTAGCAAAGGGGAGAAAACTGATCTCACACCTAACCTCAGTATCAGTAGTGAACAGCATGAGATATTTAACAACAGTGGGCGGTGAAGTTTTCAAGGCACTGAGAACCTAAACATCTCATTGTAATTGTAAAAACACTTACCTGCTTAGGTTGATCTACAAAAGCAGAAAGGCCTGGCTTCACAGAATCAAAAATTTCCCCTTCCAGAACGGGAAGCTGTCCTATTTTGTCCATACATTAAAACAGAAGAGAGATGGCTGATTACCAAAAGTTAGGCTGCTTCTGATCCTGAGCTCTGTCATATGACCTACTAGGATTAACCTGCTATTCCCCGGGCTATTCCAGGTAATCCCACCTCTGAGGAATGGTTTGTAGGAGTATTGAGTAGGAGGACAGTGGATGACAGATAATCCTTCAGCATCCCCCTGTCACTTCTCTGGTGGACACCTACTTCCTACTCCTTTCCCTAGGCTCTATATATAACCTGAAGAGAGAACACTGGAAATTCAGAAAAAAATTAATCTTCAGCGTCCCTTTCTCCCCTTCTCCAAGGATGGTAGTGATCCTTCTCTCAAGACTACTCCCAATATCCTCAATATTCTGCACCCTGGAGTAACAACCACCTTTAGAGAAAAGGAAAGATAGATTACGGCTATACTTCCTGGGCACATGGGTTTCAAACCACAGGCAGCCCAGATCTCTTAATTTCACACTGAGTCAAACCATATGTACTTAATTATATTCCAAAATGTCCTCTGAAGAAAGATACTCAGTAGCTGTAAGATTCTGTAATTCACATCACCCACCCTCAGCACATTTGTTTCTGAGAGGAGATGCTGGAGGATGGACTTATCAACTCTGGTTAGGGTACCAGCTGCACTTACCTGGTATTTTCTGCACAAAGGTGTAAACGTGAATTCGCGTTCCAGTGCTCCCTGCATCAAACATAATTCCATACAAGGTGCTGGCACTGACATTGACGGGGCACATGGAAGACAGGAAGACACCCTCAAACCAAGTCTGCTGGTCTCTGTGGAAGACAGTGCTGCAAACACAGGATGCCACCAGCATGAAAAAGGCTGCCCCCCGGGAAGTGGCCATTCTCGTCCCGAGATGTGGTGAGTCTGGGCTTTTGTTGCAGAAGCAGTGCTGCTCAAACACCTGCAGTGGCTTACAGGACAAAGACACACACGGTCAGATCGACTTGCCTTTTGGTGTACACCTGGTAAACATCGTAGAAATCCCACCCCTTTCTCTAAGGTGCTCCTTCTTCTCCATTTCTGGTAACAAGCTAGACCAGGGAGACATAGGCTCTTAGCCCCTTTTCTGAATGCTATCTGATTGCAAAAGGAAACTGGGATTTTAAATATATTTTCCCATGCCCTGCTTTTTTTAAAACAAGATTTTATTCATTTATTTTTAGAGAGAGGGGAAGGGAGAGAGAATGAGAAGGACAGAAACATCCATGTCTGAGAGAAATATTGATTAGTTGCCTCTCCCACACCCTGATCTGGGGAGCCTGGCCTGCAAGTCAGGCACGTGTCCTAACCAGGAGCCTGGCAACTTTTCAGTTTGTGGGACAACACTCAACCCACTGAGCCACACCAGTCAGGGCCCATGTTCTCCTTTTAAGTGTAGGGTGGACCTCACATACTCAAAGGCTCTCTCTGCTACCTTGCTCCTATTATTGAATCTAATTTTCTTTTTTAAGATTTTGTTTATTTACTTATTTATTTTTAGACAGAGGGGAAGGGAGGGAAAAAGAGATGGAGAGAAACATCAATATGTGGCTGCCTCTCACGCACCCTCTACTGGGGACCTGGTCCACAACCCAGGCATGTGCCCTGACTGGGAAATGAACAGACAACCCTTTGGTTTGCAGGCCGGCACTCAATCCACTGAACCACACCAGCCAGGGCTGAATCTAATTTTCTTCCTTCCATTTTGACCATTTTTCTTTAGATCATATATTAAAGCCCTTGCCCATCTCCCTCTTTCTTCTTTTTGATATAATAAGTTTCAATTTCGGAGTTAGAGTTGTTCACAGCCTTCAAAAATCAGGTCACTGAACTGCCACCTGTGACCAACAATATTGCCAATGGCTTGCACATACCACATTTTAAGGAGATAATCAACTTAACTTGAAAACACTTTCATTGGCCATTATGGTTTTCAAACATCCTTCACAGGTTTCAGGCCATGTTCACCATAAGAACTTGGGGCAGATGGGCAAATTAAGACAGAGGGTGTAATGACTTGCTCAAAGTCATAAAGCAGGTCAGCGGTGAGATGTTTATCAGAAAACAGTCTTCCCTCTTGCCAACCTTTCCTTTTCCCTGATTCACAAGTGCCTCCCTTGTGGCAAGCTATTGCCTATATTTCCTCTTTTTTTTTTAAGACAACATTCAATCATTATTTTATTTATTTATCTATTCATTTAATTTTCGCCCAAGGACATGACTAGAGAGGGGAAGGGAGGGAGAGAGGGAGAGAAACGTCTGTGTGAGAGAGGCACTGACTGGCTGCCTATCGCAGGCACCCTGACCAGGGATCGCACCCCGTGACCTTCTGTTTACAGGATAACACTCTAACCAACTGAGCCACACTGGCCAGGGCTATATGCGGCCTCTCTTTCTTTATGTGTCCTTAGCAAATGCATAAAACTTAGCACTAGTGTTGAGCATTATTTGCTTTGAATTTGTGTATTTTGGTAGGTTGGATACAAATGATAATGAAAACCTAGAGTGAGGTGACATAGAAAAATGTCTCCTGGATAGGCTGTATTTTCTCCTGGTATTAATGAAGAATGCTGTATCTACCCTCTAACATTTAAGGCTTCCTTAATTCCCTGTATGTACTTTGCTCAAAATAGTTATTAAAATCATTTTTAATTTTTTAATTATAGTTGACAGACATTATATTAGTTTCAGGTATACACCCCAGTGATTAGACCTTATGTTATCTAGAAATCTTATATCTATGTGACATGATACACAGTTACTAGAATATTATTGACTATATTCCCTATGCTGTACTTTACATCCCCATGACTATTCTGTAACAACCAATTTATACTTCTTAATGCCTTCACCCTTTTCACCCATCTCCCAACCCAATTCCCATCTGGCAACTGTTAAAATGTTCTCTGTATCTATGAGTCCGTTTCTGTTCTGCTTGTTCGTTTGTTTTTTAGGTTCAATTGTTGATGAGTATGTATTTTCACCATTTTATTGTTTATATTTTTATCTTTTTCCTTCTTAAAAAGACTCTAACATTTCATGTAATGCTAGTATGGTGGTGATGAACTCTAGCTTTTTCTTGTCTGGGAAGCTCTTTATCTGTCCTTCAATTCTAAATGATAGCTTTTCTGGGTAATCTTGGTTGTTGGTCCTTTCTTTTCATCACTTTTGAGTATTTCTTGATAATCCCTTCTGTTCTGCTGAGAGAAGTTTCTGTTGACAGTCTTCGGGAATTGCTTGTAGGTAACTAACTGCTTTTCTCTTGATGCTTTGAAGAGTCTCTTTTTGTCTTTTACCTTTTGCATTTTAACCCTGATGTGTCTTGGTGTGGGCCTCTTTGGGCTCCTCTTGTTTGAGACTGTGGTTCCTGAACCTGTGTGTCTATTTCCTTTACTGGGTAAGAGAAGTTTTCTATCATTATTTTTTCAAACAGGGTTTCAATTTCTTACTCTTTCTCTTCTTCTTCACCCATATGAGGTGAATGTTGGAATGCCTGAAGTTGTCCCAGAAGATGCTTACACTATCCTCATTTTTTTGGATTTTTTCTTGTTGTTGTTCTGATTGGTTGTTTTTGCTTCTTATGTTCCAAATCATTGATTTGATTTTGGCTTCATCTACTCTACTGTTGATCCCTGTAAATTGTTCTTTATTTCAATTACTGTATCCTTCATTTCTAACTAGATCTTTTTTGTGCTGTTGAGGTCCTCACTAAGTTCCTTGAGCATCCTTATAACCACTGTTTTGAACTCTGCATGTGATAAATTGCTTATTTCCATTTTGTATCATTCTTTTTCTGGAGTTTTGATCTGTTTTTTCACTTGGGCCATGTTTGTCTCATTTTAGCAGCCTCCCTGTGTTTGTTTCTATGTATTAGGTAGAGCTGCTATGACTCCCTGTCTTAGTAGAGCATGGCCTATTGTAATAGGTGTCCTGTAGGGTCCAGTGGCACAGCCTCCCCTATCACCCAAGCTGGGTACTCGAGGTGCAGCCTTTGTGCAGGCTGAGTACACCCTCCTCTTTCAGTTGAGCCTTGATTGCTGTTGGCAGGTCAATGGGAGGTGTTTACCCAGGCCACTGACTATGTAGCTCCAAGGACTGGCTGTGACCACTGACCAACAACCTCCACCCTCTGTGGAGGATCAGCTGAGCAGGGACAGAGTGGTGGTGCTCCGACGTGGTCTGTAGCTGTCCATTGGGTACACAGGTTTTGGGGTTTCCCAGGTGGTGCAGGCCAAGGCCAGTCCTCACCTGTGTTCTGCCCAAGGCTATCCTGCCTGAGCTACAAAGCAATCTGAGATGGCTGCTACTTGTGCTGGACCTGGGATTCCCAGGGGAAGCCAAGCTATCAATCTAGGCTGGCTGCTGCTAGTGCTGGGCCTGGGGCCACTTAGCAAGAAGTATGGCAGCTGGAGGCTCACTGAGGCCAGCTGTGACTGTCTGATAGGATTTAGGTGTCAGGCATGAGCCATTTTCCAGCCACATGGGAAAGTCACAGTTAACTGTTTGGATTGGGCCCATAAGTTGGGTGGGATGAAGTCTCAGGGGATCTCCCAGGTGTGGCAAACACTGTTAGCCATGTTGACAGAGTCTCAGATATGGGCCCCCGTCTGCTAGCTCTGTGGCTCTGTCATGAGGGGGCTCAGAAAAGGGATGATGGTCTCTGCCTGCCTTTCTGTCTGGGAGAGAGCTGTCCCCCAGCTCCCATCTTGATGCCAGACATTTCAGTTCTTCCCTGTATGCCACTGGTGCCTTTCAAGCTACCAACCCAGTGCTGGAGCTCAGAGGGAGCAAGCTGAGTAAGTCTGTGTGTGGGTTCCTTAAGGGAAATTGCTTGGGACTCCAGAAGTTTCTATCACAGACTCAATCCCTGCTGGTTTTTGCAGCCAGAAGTTATGGGGACTTATCTTCCTGGCACTGGAACCCTGGGTTGGGGGGCCTGGTGTAGGGCTTGGACTCCTTGCTCCTGAGATATCCCTCTCAAATTTTTACCCACCACATTTGGATATAGGACCAGCCCATTCCACCTCTCCACTCCACCTACTAGTCTGGATGGATGTGAGTACATAGTTGTCAGACTTCATAGTTGACTTTAATTACATAGTTGTCAGACTTCAACTTGATTTATGATGATTGTGAGTGATGGTTGTTCTATATTTTAGATGTAATTCTGATGTGGTTGTGCAAGGCAGTGAGCCGTGTTTACCTATGCTGCCATCTTGACTGGAAGTCAAGTTCAGTTCTTTTCTTTCCTTTGGGACACATTTCTTTGTCTCCTCATTTTGGCCTCCTCCCTGTGTTTGTTTCTATGTATTATGTAGAGCTGCTATATCACTTGGGCTTGTTAGAGTAGCCTTACATGGTAGGTGTTCTATAGCATCTAGTGGCACAGCCTCCCCATTCTCCATGTATGGACTGTGTATACCCTCCTGTTGTAGTTGAGCCTTGATTACTGTTGGCACGTCAGCAGGAAGAAATTACATCCCCAGGCTGATTGGCTACAAGGACTGGCTGCAACCACCAACCACAGTGGAGGATCAGCTGTGCAGGGGCCCACTCCACAGAGCAAGACTTACTTTGGCAGGGCCGCTGAGTCCACCCTGGGGGTATATCACTTGTAGAGGTGGTTGGGTTGTACTTCAACGTGATCTGAAGTTGTCCACTGGGTGTGCTGGCTCTGAGTCCTCCCAGAGGTATGGGTCAAGGTCAGCTACTGCCTGTGTTCTGCCCAGGCCACCCAGCATGAGCTACAAAGCAACGTGTAGATGGCTGCTACTTGTGCTGAGATTGGATGTGCTCCCAGTGACACCAAGCTGAGAACCAAGGCCAGTTGCTGCTAGTGCCAAGCCTGGGGCCTCTAGCGAGAGGTATGGGGCACACTCAGGCCAGATGCTGCTTGTTTGAGAGACTTTAGGAAAATCTAAAGCATGAGCCAAGACAGGCCATTTGCATGGAAGCAGCTTGGGTGAGCCCACAAGTTGGGTGGGACATGGTCTCAGGGAATTGTCAGCGTAGGGTACACAGTGTGAGCCAGGTTGATAAAGTCAGATCTGGTATCCAGCTCTTTGGGTGAAGGGGAGTCTCAGAAAAGGAATAATGACCTCTGTCAGCACTTTTTTCTGGCAGAAAGCTGTCCCCCTAGTTCTCTCCATGATCCAGACAATTCAGTTCCTCCCCATATGCCTCTGGTTCATTTCAAGCTGTAGTCCAGTGCTGAAGCTCAAAGGGAGCAAGTCCAAGCATGCCCCTTTAAGAGGAACTGTCTAGAAGTCCAAAGTCCTCCAACTCTCTCAGCCATAATCTCTGCTGGTTTTTATAGACAGAAGTTATGGGAACTTCTCTTTCCAGCACTGGAACCCTGGGCTAGAGGGCCTGGTGTGGGGCTGGGACCCCTCACTCCTTGGGGAGAGGGGGTCATCCCCTGTAGCCGAGATATCCCTCCCTATTTTAATCCATCACATGTGGGTGTGAAACCAGCCCATTCTGCATCTCACCCCTCCTATCAGTCTCAATGTGGCTTCTTCTTTAAATTCCTAGTTGTAGGACTTCCATCCAGTTAAATTTCAGGTGGTTCTAAATGATGGTTATTCTGTAGTTTAGTTGTAATTTTGATGTATCAAAACAGTTTTTTGGGTCTTCTGATATAGCTTTCATCTCTGGAATTCACTTTGTGTAAGCCATAGTTACTGGTTACACAAGATCTAATTCCAAAGTCCCCATTTCCCAGTCTCTTTATCTCTTACAAAATACTCAGTGTATTTGGAGTATTGATTAAGGATTTTCAATCATTCATAACTTTGTTGACCTCCTAGGGTTTCTTTTAATCAAAATGCATCACTCCCCCACAGGTGACATATCACATAAATAAAAGCAAATTAAAATTATATTTAGAATTTAAAACTATTTAAAATAGAATTGTCCTGAGGCACTACAAAGGCAGAGTTAGAATTATCAGTTTGAATACTACCCAAGGCTGAAATTCTGTTTAGAAGTTAAGAATAAGGACTATAGGTTAGGAAAGGAAAGTTTTTAGAATCTTATACAAGGGTAACTTCATCCCAGATAATCAACCACTGAAACCAGGACAGCTGCCTAGCCAGATTCACACTCACATCTCAAATTATTCCCTTTGGCTGAGTCTCCTCTTACAACAAATAGGCTGGTCATGCAGATCAATCTAAGTAACTGAAAACAAAAACCACCTTTCAGATTCTCTGAGCATTCACACATAATTTGCTACTGTATTTATGCTAACTCTCGTCTCATAGTGGATAAGATCCTGGCCTTCTTCAGAGCTCAAACCACATTCAACACACGGTCCCTTTTCTCCCTCAAGAAGGGTACTCTCCAGTCATCAACCTACCTACATCTCTGTGACTGATGCCACAGCAGCTTCTCCAGGGCTCACTCATGCTTTGTCTATTATTGTGGTTTCTGAAAACACCTCTCCAGCTTCTATTTCCATTAAGCAAGCATTTGTTTTTCTTCCAAAAGAAGATTTCAAAGGGAAAAATGCATCCAAGGTATCCATTTTCATGGAGTGAAAGCCACAGTCATTCCAGTTGTCAGTGTAAAAACTAGACAGATTTTAAAGGAAGCAGAGGATGAACACCTAAAATGCTCCTTTTGCTCTCAACCCCCACCTTCTAACACCACTTCTAATCTCATTTTTCTTTAAGATTAGCTACTTGGAGCATGGTATTAGGCTTACAATTGAGAGCTTATAGAATGGCATCCTGCTCACATGACACCAGCCTGCACAGCTTGCTCATTCACTTTAAGTCTTTGCCCAAATGTCATTTGATCCTCAGTGAGACCTTCCTGGTTCACTCTATTTAAAATCGCAACCTGCCGAGACACATACACATCTCCTACCTTCCTTCCCTGTTGTATTTCTCCACAGCACTTCTCACTTTCTAATGTACTCTACAATTTACTACTTTTTTCACACTTTCTGCTCCCCACCCTCCACCCCTTTCCCAATGTGAGCTATACACGGGTAGGAATTTTTGTCTGTTTTGTTCACTGATACGTTCCTGGTGCTGAAACAGAGCTAGCACTCAGTAGGTGTTGAATAAATACTCTGAAGGAGTGAACAGTGATCCAGCAGCTCAGGTACTGAATCTCACCCATTTAACAAGAATATAATAGCTGACTTCTTTCCAAAGAGAGATTTACCTACCCATTGGAAGATCAATATTCCAAAACTTCCAAGGAAAGATTGTTTCTCCAAATGTGTCAATTACATAAAAAGCTTTATATGCTACTCAAAATAATGTACACAGATTGACTTTGTATAAACTGTAGAGTATACAGCAGTATATTTAAATTCATTACTTTCTGAATTGTTCTTCTCAGTATGTTTTGCTGTCTCCTGTTCACCCCCAACAAAGCCCCATCTTCAATTCTTTTCACTGAGACTTTGGTGCCAGCTGGTATTTGTCGCTATGCACATCTCCTTCTAAGGCCCTTTTCAGTGTTATCTGTCTCTGCAGTCAACACTGTTCCTCCCTACTCAGCCTGCCCAGAGCTTCACATTCTAGATTCCCCCCTTCCTTGTCACCCAGAGCCTGAGAGACCACAATGCCACCTGTGCCCCATCTAGGTGCTCACCTGCTCGAGCCTGCTCCCTGTGAATCCTCGCTTTCACTGTTGGTTGCCTTTTGCTCTTTGCTCCTCTTTCAGCCCTTCTGAGTCAAGCTCGTGAACAGCATTCACCTTTGTGCTAGTTTGCAACTAACTGTGGCATTTTGCTAACTCACTGCCTTCTTTATCCTTCAACTCCTCCCTTACAGACCTTTTTTCTGGGTGCACAATAGCCCGGTTCATCTGTTTTTATAGTAGTGAAGTGCCAACCAGTAGATTATTGCTTCCAGGGCAGAAGTTGCTCAGAACTGAATTCTGTATTGTTTTTACACAGGATATTAACTGCCTACTAATTAATGTTTTACTGTATTATTTAATAATGTTCTGTTACAATTGCAAATATGTAACTATGTAATAGTGTTACTGATTCCCTACTAATCCATATTTTCACATTAGCCCAATAGCAGAGAAGTTCATTGTACTCCTTGATGGCTTCCATCCTTGAAATTAGTTTAGAAAGCTGGGCATTGAATTGTCTAATTACTAAGCATTTACTGAGTGTCTAATATGTAACAGACACTGGGCTCACTTCTAGATACAAAAGAGGAATCAGATATAGGCTCATTTATGGGGGAGACTTCAACTTACTAGAAGGAACAGACAAGTAAACTAACAGCTATAATGTACTGTGCTAAGATCTCTGAAGAAACAGGCATAGGGTGTGACAGAAAGGGCAAGTAACTCATCTTAGAAGAAGAATGGAGGTGGAAGGGAGTGGCAGATTTCTTAAGGGGGAAGAGGCCTAAGCTGAGTCCCGCAGCAGCAGCAGAAATTAATCCTTGTCACTGGTGAGGTGACACGGAAAGAACTCTGAGAACTTGAGCATTAGAAGAGTGCGGCACGGCTGCAGTGCAAAGGTACCAGAACAAGAGGGCGGGCTGAGAAATGGTGGTTCTGGAGGCAGCGACACAGATTTCAAAATGAGTGGGCTTACTTTTCTTGTAAAATTTCCTGGTGACACCTGACTGTTACTTTGTCTGTTTCCTCCCTAAGCATATATCCGTAGAGGCTGACGTAAATAAAGTGACAGAGTATTTCCCAACAGTGGAAAATAATGAAATGGGAAAGGTGACTAGAAAGGTCCACCCAGGAGTCTGAAAACAGTGAAATGTAAAAGAATCCACTACCAATTCTCCTGAGCTTCACAGCAAAGTTGGCTTTAACAGAGTTAAAAATTAAACCCTAAGCAAGTTTAAAATGTAACTAGAATGAAATTTTTAAACAACAAGTTGAACTATGGGAATGGATTACTCAAGCCACCTAGAGCAGAAGTTAGCCAAGCACAGCAAAACCAAGGTAGGTCTAACAAGGTGTGTCTGGGACAGATTTCAGGACAGTGAGCAATGACTCACTTTGGGGGTATAACTTGGGACCTACATACCCAACACCAAGGGCCAGAGCCCTGGAACATCTTGCTCTCTCTCTGAAGGATGTCTAAGGTGAAGGTACGTGGTATCTTTTATATTTATCAAGCCAAGTACTGAACCTGGAACATGTCAGGCATCAGTACATGTGTTCTGAATGGACTTCGTACAATTGGACTAATGGTATCTGCAGGAGCATTGGGGCAGAGAGTACCCCCTTCTCCATGTCTTACTATGGCTATATATCACATCCTCAAATCCCATTACCCTCCAGACCAACCCATGGATAGGAGTGCTATTCTACTCCAGGAAGCCTATTTATTCACATAATAATTCATTAACTTAATCGTTCCAGAACTTATCAGTTCCCTAATCCTACTCACAAGTAGAGCACACAATGATGAATCATCTTAGACCTGCCCTTTAAGAGACTAAACAGGAAAAATAAAATACATGTTGAGTAATTACCTCTGTAAAGTTAAAATGTGACAAGTAGTAGTTACCATGTTCTAAGACTCGGAAGCAGGGAGAGATTACTACCAGCTGGGATGATCAGAGAATGCTTTAAAAGAGGTGGCATTTGAGGGGGGTCCTAAGGAGGGGAATTAGAATGGGAGAGGAGTGCTTTTCAGTAGAAAGAAACAGTATGTCTCTGGCTGGTGTGGCTCAGTGGATTGAGTGCCAGCCTGTGAACCAAAGGGTCACTGGTTTGATTCCTAGTCAGGGCACATGCCTGGGTTGCAAGCCAGGTCCCCAGCTGGGGGTGTACAAGAGGCAACCAATCGATGTATGTCTCACACAATGACGTTTCTCTCCCTCTTTTTCTCCCTCCCCACTTTCCCTCTCTCTAAAAATAATAATTAAAATAAAAAAAAAACAATATGAATCAAGACATGGATAAAGAGAAGGGGGAGTTGGGGGGCCCTGGGAATAGTGAACAGAGTTTGACTAACTATAGTAGGAAATAAAGTTGGAAAGGTCAGAGCCCCTAACTAAACAGTCAGGTACTGAATGTTAAGATGTTCATAAAGCTAACTCTTGTTAAAGACTTGTCTTCATGAAAGCACAGCTGAGGGACAGTGGCAGCCATACAGGAACTGAGGGGCAACCTGTGTGGATAGCACGACCCGTGTCCTAGAGTTCTGTCTGTCGGTTTTCTACATTTCGGAGTCCCAAAGACAGAGGGAAGAGAGCTTTCTATTTAAATTACAGAAACATATATCATAGTACAAGGCCTGGCAAAGACAATAAAATCATAAATTATGGGTCTTATTTACACTTTTGTTGAGAGGAATATTTATATTTTAGCTTGATCCCTCCACTGTAAGACATGCATAATTATTTTTTATGATGCCTTCTAAAAAGGGTTTGAAATGGCCTGGGGTGGTACATTCAACCACGTTTATTAAACACCTATTGCTGAAAATGGTAATGGCTCCTGAATTCTTTTCACTGTATAAAATTAAAATGTGTTCACCAATGGCTACTTATGACAAATAATTAAGCTTAACAATGTTAAGAATAAGCAGACCCCATTTAACTGCTGGATTTACTCTGGACCAGATTCCTGAGGCCCCACAGAATTCATTTTAACTCCAGATGTTTTCTGAGACTTGATTGATATGATCACCCAAGAGGCTTAACCATAGTATTGGGTCTCCACGTGATTTCATGATAACTAATGGGTTTGTTGTTGAAAAGGTCCCACAGTATCTTCCCGCCCGTATCCTGTTTCTCTCGTTCTTAATTTTAAATCCAAATGTAGCCACTGCTTTTTAAGTTTTCTATTTTCATGTCATCTCATTCTATTAAAGATTTGTGGAAACTGACAGGAGATTTATGCAATAAAATAGTTTAGTAAGGGGAAAATATCTAATAAGATATAAATCAAAGCAGGGGGAGGGTGGGGAAGGAATGATGCCAGTATAACACAGACGAGCAGCCTATAGTGTATGGTTGTCATACTCGGTTTAGCTCTGATCTGCCTGGGTACCGGAGTAAAACAGATAACATCGAACTGTTACATATTTATCTTTAATGATAAGTTCCTCAAGAGGAATCATTTTAAATTGGAGTAAGTCTTGGTTTCCATACTATTTTTTTTACTAGAAACATAAATAACCTATCAACCTAGAAATTCCTGAACTTGTTAAAAGATAAGCAGATGTCATACACAAGGGTAAAATATTAAAACATTCTTCTCAGATATCAAACAAGAATACCCTTTACTAATTCTATTCAACAATGTTCTTGGAGGTCCTAGCCAATGCAATAAGACACACAGAAAGTAATGAGCTATACATATATTGGAAAGTGAGAATAAATCTTAATATTTGTAAGAAAGATGCTCTATCTAGAAGACCGAAGACAATTAATTGACAGCCTATCAGAGCCAATGAAGAAAGTTCAAAAAGGTGACTGAATATAAAATTAATATACAAACATATAACAGCAATATTTAATTGGGAGATTTTATGGGAGGAAAATGGAATCCACTCATAATAGCAATTTTTTAAAAAAGTTACCTGGGAAAAAGTCCTAACAAATTCCCTAGTCTTGTTGGAGAAGATAAAATTTTATAGGACATTAAAAAATAATAATGGAGTACAATATTCTGGTTATGAATGAGAAGACTTAATATTGTAAAAAATTCAACCCTATTTTTAAAATGTCAACAGGACTTACCATAGTATCCAAACTGATTCTAAAATTCATGTGAACATGTAAAATCAAGAATAATCAAAACTTAAAATTAGTTAGGTATGACTCACACTGTACTTAGGGACTTAAGGCTTACTTAATTTTGAAATTGAGAATACTGTATAATTAGCTACATCTTATTAAAAGATTATAATGAGAGCCCCGGACAGGAAGCTCAGTTAGTTAGAGCATTGTTCCAATAAGCCAAGGTTGCAGGTTTGATCCACAGTCAGGGCACATACAAGAAACTGATGTTGTGTTGTGTTGTGTTGTGTTGTGTTGTGTTGTGTTGTATTGTGTTTCTCTCTAAAATCAATAAATACATTTTTAAATTTAAAAAAAAGTTCTTGTGGCACACCAGTTGAAGATCACTGGATTAATGAATACCTAATCTAGTTATATTGTTTTAGGAGAAACTACAATTTTATTATTCTGACTCTATTAGTTCTACAGTTAAATTGAAGTTCTTTAACTACTTTCAAATTACTAAATTTGTGATAACCTTTAAAAAATCTAAAGGATATAAAGGATACTAAACATTGTTTACATTGTCCAAATTCTTTTCTATTCATTAAGCCAATAAATATTTTAGGGTGCTGCACATTAGTGATCTACTGTTACACAACAAACAACCCAAAAATTTAGTGCTTAAGACAATAAACATTTATCTCACAATTTCTTGCAGTTCTGGAATTTGGGAGTGGCTTTATTGGACAATTCTGGCTGAGGGTCTGTTAAGATACTGCACTCATCTGAAGGCTTCACGGAGGCTGAGGACCCGCCTCCAAGACGTCTCACTCAATGACTGGCAAGCTGATGGCAGGATGTTGAATGGAAGCCTCAGGTGCTTCTCATGCAAACTCTCCACAGGGCCTTGAATGTCTTCACAACATGGTGGCTAGCTTCCTCCAGAGTGGACAGTCCAAGAGAGAGCAAGGTAGAAGGAGCAATTTTTTTAACACTTGGCCTTGTTCATACATTATTATTTCCTCCATATTCCATTGGTCATACAGACCAACCCTGATGAAATATATGGGGGGAATACACCAGGGTATGAATATTAGGAGGTGAGGATCATTGGGGACCATCTTGGAGACTGGCCCACTCTAAGTTATATACAGTATTTGTATGTTTTGTGTTCAGCTTTCTTTGCAGTTTACATATGTGCTATTAACACTACTTACATACTTCTTGCTTTAGAAAGTATGTGTTACTACAAAGATATTAACTCTTAAAAATTAAAAACAATATGGAATTTTAACTTCTCTGAAAATAATGTCCCACCACTTGAAACCTTCCATTTTTTTCTGTTAGTCTCAATGTTTTATTTAATTGAAAGAATTAAAATCAGAAAAACTACAGCTCACGAAATGTCCTATTTGTTCCTATGGGTGAAAATGAATTTAAATAATTCAAATTAAAGTCAAATATATTTAGGAAGGAGTCAGAATATGAGTCATTATATCAATAATAAACCTAACAGTGAAATTGAATACTAGATTAAGTAAGACAGAGTGAAAATATTTATATTAACAGAATAACAACTTCCTTCATGCTACAAAACACACAGAGAAAAGTTTCCGATCATACAATGGTAGCAGTAATACTTAGGTACTGAAGAAATATTTGGTAGAAAGAGACAAGACTGACAACTGGCATGGATCTGAAAACCACTGAAAAATTTTACAACAAACATTTTTCAAATATCAGCTAAATAAAAGAGGTTTATTAAAAATCAACTTTTATCAGATCATTGCCAAGAAGCTGTACTGAGACCTATGAGCATGGAAACTACAAGAGGAGACATTGAAGAAGAAGAATTTCCCAACATGAGTTGTCTCATGCTGGTGGGGAGAGCCCCTCCCAAAAGGTACCAGAACCAACACACCCAGTGGCCAGCTTCAGCCCACACCAGAGCACCACCGAACCATCTCTACAAAAGACACTCCCAAGGGGTGGACTTGGCAGGCACCAGAGCCTGGCTAGAGTGAACCCTGCTCTGTGGGGTCAGTCCCAGCACAACAGCTTCTCCACTGTAGTCATGGCTGGTCTTTCAGCCCAAAGATCAATGCCTCCCAATGACATGCCAACAGCAATCAAAGCTCAACTACAATAGGAGGGCATACACATGGAGCACCAGCTCAGCTGACCAGGGAAATTGCACCACACAGGACACCTACTATATAAGGCCACTCTACCAAGACCAGGAGATGTAGCAGCTCTACCTAATACAGAGAAACAAACACAGGGAAGTTGCCAAAATGAGGAGATAAAGATATATGTCCCAAATTAAAGAAAAGAACAAAACTCCAGAAAAAGAACTAAACAAAATGGAGATACGCAATCTACCAGATGCAGAGTTCAAAACAATGGTTATAAGAATGCCCAATGAATTTAGGGGAAGAGTAGATGAACTCAGAGCTTTAACAAAGAGAAAAGAAACATAAAAATGAACCAGTCAGAAACAAAGAATACATTAGAGGGAATCAATAGAGGATTAGGTGAAGCAGAGAAGTGAATTGGCAATTAGGAAGACAAAGTAGTGGGAAACACTCAATTAGAACAGCAAAAAGAAAAAAGAAGCCAAAAAAAAAAAAATGAGGATAATTGAAAGGGCCTCTTGAACAACATGAAGCATCCCAACATTCACATCATAGGAGTACCAGAAGGAGAAGAGAGAGAGAGAGCAAGGAACTGAAAACATATTTGAAGAAATAATGACCGAAAACTTTCCTAACCTGCCAAAGGAAATAGACAAGTCCAGGAAGCTCAGAGTTTCAAACAAAATGAACCCAAAGAGGCCTGCACCAAGACACATCATAATTAAAATGTTGAAGGTTAAAGACAGAGAATCTTAAAAGCAGCAAAACAATTAGGCCCTGGCTGGGTAGCTCAGTTGGTTAGAGCATCGTCCCCATACATCCCAGTTGTGGGTTTGATCCCTAGTCAGGGCACACACAATGAATTGGAACAACAAACTGACGTTTCGTTCTTTCTTTCCCTCTCTCTCTCCATTCCTCTATTTCTCTGTCTCTCTCCCTTCCTCTCTCTCTCTAAAATCAATAAATAAAAATTAAAAAAATTTAAAAACAAGAGAAAAGCAATTAGATGCCTGTAAGGGAGCTCCTATATGACTATCAATTAATTTCTCAACAGAAACTTTACAGGCCAGAAGGGAACGGCAACACATATTCAAGGTGATGAAAAGCAAGGACCTAAAACCGGAAAAGCTATCATTGAGAATTGAAGGATATATAAAGAGCTTTCCAGACAAAAAAAAGCTAAAAGAGTTCATCATTACCAAATCATATTACAAGAAATGTTAAAGGGACTTCTTCAAGAAGACGAAGAAAAAAAAGTTAAAGATTTCAAAAATATAAATAATAAAATGGCAATAACTACATACCTATCAACAGTCACTTTAATGTAAATGAATTAAATGCTCCAATCAAAAGACATAGGTTGGTTGCCCAGACTGGTGTGGCTCAGTTGGCTGGAGCATCATCTTATAGACAGAAAGGTCTCAGGTTCGATTCCCAGTCAGGGCACACACTCAGGTTTCGTGTTTGATCCCTGGTCAGGACATGTATGAGAAGGCAACCAATCAATGTCCCTGTCTCTGTCTCTGTCTCTGTCTCTCTCTCCCTCAAAGCAAAGAAAAAACGTGTCCTGGGGTGAGGATAAAAAATTTTTTTAAAAAAGACATAGAGTGGTTGAAAGGATAAGAAAACAAGACTCACACATATGCTGCTTACAAAAACCCAATTCAGATTGAAAGATACACATAGACTGAAAGTAGAGGGATGGAAAAAGATATTATATGCAAATAGAAATGAAAAAAAGCTGGGATAGCAATACTTATATCAGACAAAATAGGCTTTAAAACAAAGGCTATAACAGGAGATGAAGAAGGCCCAAGCAATTTCACTTCTGGGTATTTATCCAAAGAAACCCAAAACACTAATTCAAAAAGATATCTGCATCCCCATGTTCACTGCAGCATTATTTACAGTAGCAAAGATATGGAAACAACCTAAGTGTTCATAGACAGACAAATGGATAAAGAAGAGGTGTATGTGCCCTGGCTGGTGTGGCTCAGTGAATTGAGCACCGGCCTGTGAACTGAAGGATTGCTGGTTCGATTCCCAGTCAGAGCACATGCCTGGGTTTAGGGCCAGATCCCCAGTAGGGGGGTATTCGAGAGGCAACCGCACGTTGATGTTTCTGTCCCTCTTTCCCCTCCCCTCTGTCTATAAGTAAATAAAATCTTTAAAAAAAAAGAACAAATGACCCATTAAAAAAAAAAAAGAAGAGGTGTACATACAGAGTGGGGCAAAAGGAGGTTTACAGTTTTGGGTATACAAAACACAGAGTATATCCTTGTATTATTACTAATTATTGTATTATTTTCCATACTAACAACTGTAAACCTACTTTTGCCCTACTCTGTATAAACAACGGAATATTACTCAGCCATAAGAAAGAATGAAATCTTGCCATTTGTGACGACACAGGTGGACCTAGAGGATACTATGTTAAGTGAAGAGAAAGACAAATACCATGATTCCACTTGTATGTGGAATCTAAAAAAGAAAATAAATGAACAAACAAAAGAGAAGGAAATTCATGGATACAGAAAACATTTTGATGGTTGCCAGATGGGAATGGGGTTGGAGGGATGGGTGAAAAAGAGAAGTGATTAAGATGTGCACATTGCCAGTTATTAGAAACAGTCACAGGGAGTAAAGTACAGCTCAGGGAATATAATCAGTAATACTGTAACTAACTATGTGTGATGTGAGATGGGTACTACACTTACGGGAGTGATCACTTCGTAAGTCATGCAAATGTCTCATTACTATGTTGTACACATGAAACTAATATAATATTGTATGTCAACTGTAATTTAAAAATAAAGAAGAATTTTTTTTAAAAGATTAAAAAAATTTCTCCAGGTATATACTTGGAATCCTAGGATGAAATAAGTGGTAGCTACCCCTAAGCATGCAATCTTGACATTTCCATTAAATTTTCCTTTTAAAAACACTGAAATTCAAAACCAGAGGCACTTCAAACAGGCATCTCCAAATGTCCCCCTTCCTCGGTACAGCTGCCCCAGACACACAGGAAGGTTAAATGGATTCCCCTTCTAATTTCCTGTTTCTGTTAGTGGCACTACAAATTTCCTGACTCAGAACTCAAAATCTTCATCATCTTTGCATTCTCCTCTCTCATGCCTTCTATATTCCAATCTGTTATAAGGACCGGTGATTTTTCCTTTGCAATTTCTTTCCAATCTCTTTCTCTTTTCTCCCTCCTAGTCCCCCTGAATCTAGATTCCAGCCTTTATTATTTCAGACGTGGACTGTTATAGCCTCTTAATTGGTCTTTCAGTCATCAATGTCTCTATTCCCAAATCCATATACTACTGTCTTCCTAAAATGCTATTTTCATCATGTTTCCACTAAATTGTAACCCACATCATGTCAGGGATTCATTCATCTTTAAACACTGTACAATCTGGCATATGTGTTTATTTAATCAATGTGTGTTGAATGAATTAATGAATCCATAAATTACACCATTCTCCTTTTTTTTTTTTTTTACCGGTGTCCCGGCGCTTGAGGATAGACCCGGCGGACTGGAAACCGTCGGCACGGAAGACACGACGCCCAGGGGGCCGGAGCCCTTCCCCTCTGCTTCCGTACATTACGGGGATCGGGATCGCAAGCCCGATCCCCGCCAAGAAGAGGAGGGTCCATTCTCCTTCTTAAAACTTGTATCAATTCTCCACTGTCTTCAACAAAAGTGACAAATGCAAATATCTAAATACTTACTGAGGCCAGGCAGGAAATGAGAGTTAAAGGTGTGTGTAAAACAACAGGAAGTGTTGGGGACGGAAGCAAACTGGAGAGCGCATGCCCCATCTAAACGTGCAGCTTCCTGTTACTTCCACAAATTGCTGCCATGATTAAAGATAGGCTCGGTATTGCCAAGTCTTCTTATTTTTCAATGTAAGTGGAAAACACAGATTTCTATATAGAATCTGGCCTTTAAATAGTGACAATCTCATTTAATTGTTGAAAACAACTAACTCCACTTAGGTAAAAAATAATAAACCCCTCAAAACTGTGCAGGCTAAACAAAACACATCTTTGGGCCCAAACCAGCCCTCAGGTTACAAATTGGTGTCTAGGAAAAGACAAACTCCTGGCCTAACATACACACTAAGTCCTTCACTGTGAATTCTGAAGCTAACCTTACCAGGTTTTTGCCCACTACTTCCATGTAAGAACCCTCTGCTCTTGGTGCTGCTGTTCTCACACTTCAGCATGCATCAGAACCACCTTGAAGGGCCTGCTAAAACAGAGATTACTGGGCCTCACCGCCAGCATGTACAATCCAGTAAGTCTCAAGTGGGGCCTGAAAATGTGCACTTCTAACAAGCTCCCAAGTGATGCTGCTGCTACTGGTGTGGACTACACTTCGGGAACGACTGCTCCAGTTAAATTACTCCTAGTCTCAAGCCCACACTGAATTTTGCTCACATTGTTCTACCTTCCTAGAAAGCCTTCCCTCTTCCTTTCAGCCCGCCTCCTTCTGTGAACTGACTATGACGGTCTTTCATGCCTCCAAATTCCTGAGGCTTACTTAGGATCCATGCATCTCCCCTTTATCACTGCATAGTGTCTTTTACTACTAACTGTTTGTGTATAAGTGCCAATGAGGTTGTGTATTCTCTGAGATCAATGTCCAGGTCAGCATCTGACATACCCGCCTACAAGCCTCATAAAAGCAGGGGTCCTGTCTTGCCCCCCACTATACTCCTCAAGCTATAAGAGAGCCTAGCATACAGTTGGTATACAGTAGGTATACTAAGCACTTCTTAAATGAATGAACATTTGACAGATCTATGAAGTGAAAGTGCAGATAAGTGGACCTGAATTTGGGTACACACTTTTTCTTAGAGAACTGACTTTTAGTCCTGTGTAATAGCTTGGTCAGGATAGACAACTAATGAAAATTGGGCATTTTGCAAATAAATTAACAATAGGTAACAATTATCTGTAGCAATGAATTCTGTACATAAATAAAAGAGTGACTGTTTAAAAAACTAATTTAAAAACTGATAAGAATAAATCCTTGACCTCCAGGATTTCTTACACCTACAAGGATATAAATGAGTTACAAGATAATACCTATTTAACAGATTCTATATTTGTACCATATGCAAAAAAACAAGTAGAATGAAATGAACTCCCCATGACATTCAGAAATATTGATCAGTCCCTTCAGATATAGTTTGGATAATAACCCATTTACCCAGGATTTCAAAGGCTGTGTGAAAACAAAATCAAAAGCTGTTCACCGGGCCTCTTCCAGTGGTCTCGGAACCCACAGTGAAGGACTTGGAATGTCAGGCCAGTTTTTATCTTTTATCCTTCAGAGCAGAGTCAACCAACTTGTAACCTGAGGGCTGGATTTGGCCCACAGTGGTTTTGGGGGGTTTGTTTTCTACCTAAATCACAGCTATCAAGTGATTTCAAGGATGATTTATGAGCAGAAACTTGGTCTCCAAACTAAACCAGAATAAAGCCACAGAAGACTTTACAGAGTAAACCCAATTTTGGAACTACTAAAAGAACAAATTAGAAACATTACATATTTTGATAAATAGTCTAAGTTCTTATTTAGCTTTCGAAACAACTCTACCGCACCTGACAGTATTACAATCAATGGAATAAGAGAAAAGTTATCGTTTGGCAGACAGAGAATCCAATTCAGAAAACAAAACAAACCCCAGGTGCATACGAAGTATATTTACAGTTTGAAGCTAGAAAAGATGTTACCCTACATCCGGATACTTGCCCTACCTACCAGGCCCATAATGATCTTGTCTGCGCAAGGATTCAGCCAAGGCACTCCACATTTCTATGCTGACCAGGAACTCTTCAAACTGGGAAAAAAAGGAATTACATAGACAAGTCAACAAAACACTAAGTGGCTTATTCCAAGTTTTAAAGTCATTAGCATTCTAATGAAACAGAGCAAATTCACTCAGCAAAATAATCCTGAAGCTTCATAGTAAAACTATCTACCAGAGGTTATGGAAGGAAATGCTACCTGATGAACTGCTAAACTGCAACTTCCGACTCTACTATTTGCAGCATCAGATACAAGAATAACAACATCTAGTTCTTTGGCAGGGAATGTGGAGATTCAGGAGATTAGATTCTAGAACCACCTCTATGACACTATATATCTGAGCATTTTTCCCTTAGCTATATTCCTATCTCAACAGTTCTAACTACAAAACCAAACTCACAGTCAATAAAAATGCTGTATAATAACTGCGAAGTACATATTATAAACAAGTAAAAAGTACAGTGCTCCTGTTAAGAAATGATCTCATTACAAATTTTCATGTTTATAAATGAATCTGTAAACTGATGTATAAACAACAAAAGTCTTGGACATATTATACAGTTACCAACTTTCAGAATGTGTTCCAAATATAGACTGTGATAGAAGATGCCCTACCCTCTCTTTTCTGCAAGTTCATCAATAGGGTGCACCTTCAGAACCTTAGACATACAAAACTAATCACAATTTACAGAGTCCATATCGGAGGAAACCCCTTCGGTGTAGGGTGATTCCACTATGGCCCCACTGGAGTGTGATATACAAAAGGGAAAAAATGCACCAGAAATAGAGTAAGCCATGATCGTGCCACCAGATGGTATGTCCAAAAAGATTTTCAGAGCTCACTAATAAGTCGGCATGTTCCCTCTAAACACAGAATTCAGAAACAGACACGACACAAGTGAAAAAAAAGGGTCAAAGGCCTCTGGGAGGGGTGTAGGTATTAGGTTCTCCCCCGGGGAAAGGGAGAGGGAAGATACAGAATGAAGATTCTAAAGAAACTTTAAATTCAGTTTCAAATGGAGGATGTGACACAGCTGAGCTTCAATCACACGATTGCTGATTGCAGTCCTGGCACCCAGAATTCCCCGCCTGCCTCAATGACTCACTCACTCTCACTGAATGGAGGCTCAGTCACAGAGCTCCTCCTCTGAAAAAGGAGAACACCACTTTCGAGTACTCCTTTTCACAGGTGCGTGCTCAGGGCAAGGAAATAAAAAAAAGACAGGGGCTTTAGACTCGTAACAGAAAAAGGGGCTGCGGACGCATGAGATATTATTAGCCAAGGGGCATCCTGGCCGGCCGGGGTGCAGGGTGGAGGGAAGCAGGCACCGTTGGCCACAAAGGACAGAGCGGAGCCGCGGGCCGGACCCCAGGACTCTCCTGGAGCCCGGGGAGCCTCTCCCACCCCAGGTGGCAGCACTTGTGTCCTCGCCCGGCTCCCGGACGCCCGCGCGCGCTGCCCTGTGGACACTGCCAGTCTCACCCCAACCACCGCCCTCCTAGAAGTCCTCAACCGCCTCACCAAAAAATGTGTGACCCAGAAAGCCCTCTATTTGTGCCAGCCCTTACAGAATTAGCAAGACTGAAGAAGAAGGAAACCAAACGAGTCAGGGTGGGTTCACGAGAAGCTAAAGCGGAGCAGGGGCGGCAGCCGGGCGGCCGCGGCCACGCAGGCTAGAGCGCGAGCAAAGGGGAGGATGCGCCGGGCAGACGCTGAGCGCTGCAAAACTGGACGGGCGGGCGGAAGGGTAAGGTAGCAAGACTCCTAAGGCGATGGTGCCCCGACCTCGCGCTGCCAGAGGCAGGCGGCCCGCACACGTCGCGCCGCCGCCCGGGGCTAGACCGCTCTGGCCTCCCTGCCTGGCTCCGGGGCAGGCTCTAAGTACCCCAGCGGCTCGCACACTCACCGCGCGCGCCGCCCCGACGCGGCTGCCGGCCGCCCTCCGAGCGATCTCCGCCCCGCCCTCCGCGTCCGGCCAGCGAACTGGGCCCCGGGAGGCGGTGTGGGAGTCGACGTCACGGCGCATGCGCCCTCTGTGCGCTCGTAACTGCCGGGACAGAACGTTACAAGCCGGGCGTGTCGGTTTCCTTGGAGACTGAATTTGACCTGAGCGGCGGCGGAAAAACCACCGAGGCAGCGGGTCTCCTGGAGAAGCCAAGATGCCGTCGAAGGGAAAGGATAAAAGTAAAGGCAAAAACAAAGAAAAAGACAGGAAGAAGTAAGGAGAAGCCATCCTCCCCCGGGCCTACTCTCCCGGGATTCGGGGCTGGGAGCCGCCTGACGCGGGGTTTGGCTAACTGCAGCCCTCCCGCCGGTCCCCCTGGACCTTCCTCTCGCTCTCCCCGATTCTGAGGACTGTTCAGGTTGTTCAGAAATTCCCCAAGTGCATGCCAAACTTGACTGCTTCAACTTAGGCAATAAATAGGGTGAGATTTGGGACCCTGAAATAATTTAGACACAGCCACCGCCTATGTGTAATACGTTAACGGTGGAGGCAGGTAAGTTCCCCAAAAGTAACACAGAACCGAATGAAATAGGTGCGAGTGGAGGAATGAAGAACTGAGAATGAGGAAGAGTTCCGACACTAGCAGTGAAGGTAGGGACAACATCTATTGGGATATTGGAGGTCCTCTAGACCAGCGCTAATAGGGTAGTCATCAGCCATGTGTGGCAAAATTAAAATTAAATATAATTAAAAATTCGGATCCTTGATCGTACTAGCCTACTTCATACGCTCAATTGGCACATGTGGCTAGTGGTGACTATATTGGACGTCCCAGATACAGAGAACATTCCATCATTATGGAAAGTTGTATCGGACAGCAGTGCTCTAGCAGTGGTGATTTTGCCTCCCAGGGGACATTTGGCAATATCTTGAGACATTTTTGGCTGTCACATCTGGGGATGTATACTATTGGCGTCCAGTGAGCAGAGACCAAGAATGCTGCTTAACATCCTGCAATGCACAGGACAACCCCCTCATCCCCCACCCCAAAGAGTCATTTAGCTGGGAATGTCAGCAGCACCATGATGGGAAACCCTGTCTTCAAAATGAATGTTAGGGAGGCCCACATGACGTTCCAGAATGATGGAATCCTGGAACAGATGGAGTGTCTGACTGCCAGTATCCCTAAGATGAAGACAAAAGTTTTAAACATTTATCCAGTAATTCAGTGTAAACCAGTCCCTCCCTTTTTTTTTTTTATGTCTTGAAAGCAGATTTTTTTCTTTTACTTTAATGAATGATTATGCCTGGAACTGCACTTGCCTTAATAGTCATCATCTTTATGTGGGATTGATTTTCCCTTTCAGAAAGCAACCATTAGTTTCTTTTCCCTCACCCAAGATTTAAAAAAAAAATAGTCAAGCATTACATACAAACACAGAAGGGCCTACTTCAAGTAACATGAAAAATGTAACTCCAAATGATGTATGCACACTCACAGTAAGTGCATTGGTACACTCCATACAAAGTGATGGTGGAGACTTTACACACAGATGATAATATAAAACAGTGGTTTCCAAGAAACCTGCTTAATCAGGCCTTTAGAGAGCCTTAAAAAACTTTATTTTTAACAAGGGCCCCAACAGTTCTAGGATTTGGTTAAAAGTGTGGTTCGGGGAGCACTTTTAACCTCCATTGTGTCAGATGACATCTACAATAAAGGTAAGTTACAAATCATGTAATTGAACAAAAAATTTTCTTTATGGGTTCATTCTTTCTTGATCCTAGCCTGAGAGAACTCTTCTATGTGGTTGAGATGACCTTGAACCTATAAAGGGTGTCTGGATGACTGAAGTAACTCCTTGGGCCTTCTAGGGATTCCTTTTTGTTTAAAAGAAAGAGTAAATGATTGGACCAAATTGGGTACTTGTTCACATCTCCCCAAACTGATCAGAACTAACTCCAGTGCTGATTCCTTCCAGGCTTGAAGTTGCTGCTAGATTGCCACTAATCTATTGGGTGACCCTAGTAGTTCCTGAACACATTGGAGTCATGCGTGGTGCCTAACAATAATGTATATGGGACCACAAGGGAATCCCCCAAACTTGTAAAGCTTGTGAAGTAACTTGTTTAAGAGAGTAATACATGCTCAGTACAGAAAGTTTAGGAAACATGTAAAGTCAAAGGAGAAAGTCAAAATCACCTGTAATCCCATCATCTAAAAATAACCACTACTATCATTTTGGGATATTCTTTGTATCTTTATAAAATGATAATCCAGTGTCCATATTTATTTGTAGCTTTCCCCGTGTATTAATATAAGTGTTTTGCTACAGTGTGATTTTTAAAAATATAACTGCATAGTCAGTCGAACACTTTTAAAAACAGGGCCAAGGGCTTATCACATTCCTGGAACTCACTAGCATGTTTTCTATTTTTGACCATGCATCTACAGTACACATATCAACAGTAAAGAGCACTGAGGATAACAGGCCTCTTATTTCTTGGATTTTCCATGACTCATAATTTGAGAAACCCTGCCTTGTTTCTACAGTCAGTATTAGTGGTCCTCCTATGAGAAATCCTATCTGATTTATCAAGTCTGAGCAGCTTAGATATGATACCTTCAGGGGGCAATTGGATGACTGCAACAAGGCAGGCTGTCACCACTACCTAAATCATGCTGGAAAGGGATGTCCGCAGCTGTAACAGGCTGGGGGCTGGGGATGGAGCTGGCCATAATTCATGGGGAACAAAAGGTGAGATTGGGACTGAAAGGGGATGAAGGACCAAGAGTTGGTGGGGATGGAGGGTGATAGTACAGAAATGTGCACACATAGTTAGGTATGAAAGTATTTAGAAATCAAATACAGGTAAAGTCTTCTTAGTTACTATCTAAATATGTACCTAGTACCTACCATTTTTAAGGGGTAGTGTTTTGTTAACGCTCATATAATAAATCTTTATTTTTGAAAAAATGCTCCCCTTTTACCACTTTAATCTTTAAAGTCATTCTTTATTATTACTTTTAAATTTCCTCTCCCCATCTATATAAATGATTATGATTTGCTTCTCAGCCATCCTCAAAGCCTGGCGCATTGTGGCACCGGAAGAGAAAGTATTTAACATACTTGTCCTAGTGACTTGATCTTTTGTCCATGGCCTAGCTAAAAAAAACAAAAAACAAAAAAACCCCAAAACTAAAAACTAAAACTAAAACTAAATTGGGGTTGGGATGAGTGGAAGATTGCAGAAATATGGACTTAAAGTTACATTTACACTACAGATGTATTATCATGGTGAAGAGGAACAAAGGTGATAGATTTGCAGTAGAGAGAGCCAAGGTCTAAAACTGAACAAGTAGGAATAGAAAAGACAGTTCAAATATGAATCAAAGAAATAAATGAAAAGATGTGAAAGCTTTCTGAAATGAATCTAACTTAATAGGCCTTTTTGTTTTTCCAGTCCTTTACAGTTATGCTCCAAAGCTCCCCTCTTCCAGGAAGAGGCACCTACTAAAATAACTCCCTTATCAAGTATATATGTATTTCTTATTTACTAATTCATCCAATAATATTTGCTCATATGTGCCAGGCAATACCAAGCAAAACAATAATAGCTGTAATACTACTATAGTAGAGAATAGTTACATGCTATCAATGTCCTCTTCCCATGTAGGAAGACAATAAAAACCGAAGAATCTGCAGTGGAGAGAGCCAAGGCCAATGCATCCCTTTGGGAGGCCAGGCTGGAACTCACAGAGCTCTGTAGGACTGAGTATCGTGATACTTCCTGGAGACTTGCAAAAACTAATGACGACTTAAAGAAACAGCAGTATAAAATGGAGAAAGACACCATGTCTGTATTAAGCTACCTGAAGAAGCAAGATCAGGAGAAAGATAATATGGTAGGTAGATAGAAACCCTCCTGAGCCTCAGTAACTACTTCTGTGTTATACTTGCTTGGTTCTATATTTAAAGGATTTTGATTTCTTGAGATCTCATCACATAATTAAGACATTTCCGTTGACTTTAACTCTCCTTGAAGCAGGATATTATTTCTGAATGGCTTTACTGTCATAACTGGGCCTTTCTTATTTTCAGTTCTTGTCCTGTTTTCCTGTCTGAACAAATTGACGATCATAAGGGAACATTATGATGCATTTTATTTTAAGGACAAGTGCATGGAATATGAGCTATATATTTTTTATATTTATGAATGCTTAGTTTTAATGATTTGTAAAGTTAATCACTGATAATTGATGAACACATGATGAACCCAGCAAGTTGAATCTTGCATTCATTTTACATAGTTAATTCAAGTGTTGAAAATCTGCTATTTTAGATATGGAAGAAAAAGGGATAAAAACTAACATTATGGAGCCCCTATTTTGTGCCAGGCACTACTATGCTAGGTACTTTACCTCTGTTATCTCATTTAGTCCTTTTAATAACCCCATGTAGCTACAATTTTGTCATTCCCATTTTACAGAAGAAGAAATTGACTCTCAGGACTGATAACTTGCCCAAAATCACACAGCTAGTGGGTGTTAAAATGGAATTTAGGTGGAACTCTTATCTTTT
Organism: Macrotus californicus; assembly: GCA_007922815.1. Classification (NCBI taxonomy): domain Eukaryota; kingdom Metazoa; phylum Chordata; class Mammalia; order Chiroptera; family Phyllostomidae; genus Macrotus; species Macrotus californicus. Next base: position 103,333 of record VMDR010000978.1, read on the forward strand.
CCATCTGCCTCTATGAGAACCATGGAAACCCAAGGAAATTTCTACCCTGCTGAGGGTGGCGTGTATCCTTCCCATAAAGGTTCTTGTACTTTCACTATTCATGTATTGTGCAAACAATATGTATTATAGCCTTGTTTTAAATTTACATTAGTAGTATTGTACTGTATATATCTTTTGCAACTTGTTTTTTAATTCAACATCATGTTTTTGTAGTCTAGTTACAAAAATCACATGATGATTCAGTTCAATTTTTAAAAAAATTAATGAACATGCTTTATTTTTTCATTTGTTCTTAACAGCCTTAAAATATTCCATTAAATAAATAAGCCAAAGTTTATTTACCCATAGTCCTCTGTGGGTCAGTTAAACTCCTTTTTTTCATTATTACAATGAACATTCATGTGTATGTCTTCATGTGCCCATGTGTGGGAGTTTCTCTAGAGTAGATACTTAGAAGTTGAATTACTACATTATAGAGTAGGTATAATTTCAACTTTACAGGGGTTTAAATTGAGCTACAAAGAAATTATACCAATTTATACTGTCACAGGCAATGTTCTAGAGCAAGCTTCTGTTTACCAACATTATTTGTTAATACTTGATAATACAAGGTCTGTCCAGAAGGTACCCAGCCACATAATATGAAAAACAGAGACATCTATTGAAGAAGATACAAGATACAAGAAACACTGTACACAGGACAATGACTCCTCAGTCCCCTTCAACGTAGGCACCTTGGGACCTCACACAGATCTCCCAATTGCCACCAGCAATCGTATCATATTTTCCTGAATCTCATCGATGATCTGAAATCTCTTCCCCTTCAAAGGAGATCTTAGTTTTGAGAAAAGCCAGAAGTCGCAGGGCACCAAATCTGGGCTGTAAGGGGGTGGAGTCACCTGGGTGATTTGATGTTTCGCCAAAAAACTCTGCAGGAGAGGTGATACACGAGCGGGCGCATTGTTGTGATGAAGCTGCCAATCACCAGTTGCTCATAGCCGTGGCCTTCTGAATCATCAAAATAGTTTCCACAGAGGAATGTTCAAGGTTAACGCAAATTTGATGTAGATTCATTGCTCTACTCAGTCACTTTGAATGCGACAGCCACACAGTACACATGCTCATTCCACATCTTCTACCACCCCCACTGACTAGACAGTGAAGTCGTCATTGTTCACACATGTGCATTCCAGTCCACTCTCCTTGGCTGCCAGGTTACATCAATGTCACACCAACCATTCTTGTTATGTTAACAATGGCTGGACTTTTTCCAGACAGACCTCATATACTTAAGTTTTGCTTAATTTTATGGATTTAAGTTGGTATCTTGTTTTAATTTGTATTTTCCTGGCTATTAGTTGCTTGAACATCTTTTATATGTTCCTTCACCTAATTTTTTTTATTGTTTATTTATGTTTGCTTCAGTATACATGTGAGCTAATTTGGGAATGATGCAAAACATGTCTCCTACATAAGGCTGACATGCAAATTCATACATCATTCCATAATTTTTTCAAAAGCCACCTTTTCAGTGAGACCCTCACTAACTTTTTTAAAATTAAAACCGCTCCCTTCTTTTCTTTTCTTTTTCATGTTTATTACTTTCTGTCATGCTGTGTGCATGTTACCTATATATTTGTTTATTGCCTTTCTTCCTGATTAGAATAAAATCTCTCAGAAGTAAAGAAATTGGAGCCCTTTTTAAAATTGTTTTTCAGTGCTATATCTCCAGCACCTAGCAAGGGCCCAGCAACTCGTTAAAATATTTTTGCATATATGAATTAATGCCTCTGAGTGTACCAATGCTTTCAAAAAGTTAATAGCAATCAAAACTAAGTTCAGGGTGATATTGATACTTACCTGTCAGGGAAGATATTATGATTACAAGGTGGTTTTCCCATGGCGAGGCTTATCCTTTGTACTCCGGATGTGCTGACCCCTGTGATTTCCCCAAAAGTGGGAAACTTGACTGCATAATTTGTGTGGTGGGGGACTGCGTTCATGCTGTTCTTTTAAAAAAAGATGATATTGAAAGCATATTAGAGAAACGAGACATCTGAACATTCATGTGAATTTCATGTATTTTATTAAAGTATAGTTTTGTGCATTAGTGTTATTTTTTTACCTTTTTTCCTGAAGAACCTCTGTTTTTAAAATTAATTTTTGAATGGCAAGCATTATCAAAATTGTCTTCTATAAAGTATTATTCTAAAGTAAGTTGTTAGGCCAGCCATACAACTGCTTTTCATAATTCATTACGTAGAGGCTTTGTGGCCTTGCACTAGCTGATTGGTATTGGTCTGTATATATCAGTATCACTTGTATTTCTTGATTTTCATCTGCCTCTATATCTCAAAGGTCTACATCGGGCTGAAACAAGTGCATAATTCTTCACAGTAATGGATGTACATTAACACCAAAGAAATTACTTTGGGAAGAAGTAAAGGAGACTCACTATTTCCTGGTTAACTAGCTCTCCTATAGTTTTGTTACTCATTCTTCTATATTGTAGAAATGCATTATTTTCTTAAATTGTATTTAAAGTATTAAAGTCTTATTTCATGTTAGTTATGGAAATATTAAAAATAAAATGTTTTTAAATTATTATATCTTGATCAAAATTAGGATATTTTTCCTTAAGATGGGGCTTTTGTATTTAAGGCTTTGTTCAACCAACCAAAATAAATCTCATATCTCACACCTTTCCTACATGGCTCAGGACTGTCTCGATTTATTTTTTAGAATTTTTAGGTTTTCTTTTAACTATTCTAAGATATTATTTCAGTACAACAATATTTCACTTCTGTATCCTCCAATTGTATAACCATGTCAAGGAGATTTTAGTTTAAAAGCTAAACTAGTTTAGTAGGGAACCACTTCGGTTCCCTACTAAACTCAGCATACATGGAGAAATTATTGATTCCAGGACTGGGTCAGGGAATGTAAAAGATGAACTTGGAATATGTTATTGCACCAGAGAGTAGGTAAAAAATATTCAAGGACACAGGAACTAACTGGAAGGGGCTCCTACTGGACAAATCTGGGACAATCAAAATGAATAATGACAGTAATAATTAAAAACCCATTGAATAGAGTAAGTCCATGAGTGCATACCACTAATAAATAAATACATTCACTAATAAATGAGGGAGAAGTGAAAGTTTGTTCTTACAGTGGAATGCAGTAAATTATTACATTTCCAAAGAATGATGATGGAGTTGGAACAGTCATCATCTGGCATCACAGTAATAATTGATTCAATTAAGAAACATTGGTGGAAGCTAAAACTAGTGGATGACAGTTTGATGAGCAGAAAGATATTTGCATAGTCTCAAAATATCTTTCCACAAATTACTTGATAATTACAAAAGGAAAAATAATAACTTTAGAGAGAACTGGCAGACACAATCTTGACCAGTTGATTAAAATTATTATCAGTCACCTTATGATGTGATGTGCTGGAAAGGACACACCATCACTTTGGCAGTGTATGCTTTCTAAAAATGCATAACTTAAATCTGCTCATGAGGAAACATCAGATAATCCTAACCCTGGCCAGCATTATTAAAAAATGTTGATTTATAAAAGACAAAGACTGAGAAACTTTACCGGATTAAAGGAGACTAAGATACACGACAAGTAAATATAATGCATAATCAAGGGTTATATTCTGGAGTGGAAAAAGAAAATTGGCAATAAATGACATAAATGGGACAAATGGTGATAAAATTTGACTATGACTATATGTTACATCAATGTGAAATTTCCCAATTTTGATAATTGTATTATGCTTCTTAAAAAGGTATGTCCTTTTTCCTAGGAAATATATAATTATATAGGGGTAAAGGATCATGATATCTTCAACTTATTCTCACATGGTCCAGAAAAAACAATGTAAAAAAATATATCATCCCTATATGTATACCTATATAATTATGTATTTAGATACATCTATCTCTATATAAAATACATAGAGAGGGAAAGCAAATGTGGCAAAATTGGGTGAAGAGTGTGTGGGAAATCTCTGTACTCCTCTTGAAACTTTTCTTCTAAAAAGTTACCCAGATATATTATGCTAAGTGAAATAAGTCAGACAGAAAGAGACAAATACCATGACTTCCCTTATGTGTGGAATCAAAAGAGCAAAATGAACAATGAAAATAGAAACAGACTCATAGATATAGAGAAAAGACTGATAGTTCCCAGAGAGGTGGGAAGTTTGGGGACTGGGTGATTAAGAAGTACAAATTGGAAGTCACAAAATAGTCCTGGGAATGTAAAGTACAGCATAGAGAATATAGTTATTACTATTGTAGTAATTATGTAGAGTGCCAGGTGGGTACTAGAAATATCTAGGGGACCACTTTGTAAAATACATGATTGTCTAAGCACCCTGCTGTACATCTGAAACTAATACAAGATAATATTGAATGTCAACTATAATTGAAAAATGAAATTTGAAAAAGGTACCCAAGGCATATCAAAACAACCATGAGATACCACTTCCTACCCATGGCTACTATCAGAAAAAGAGAAAATAACAAATGCTGGAGAGGATGCAGAAAAACTGGACCCCTTGTTCACTGTTGGTGGGAATGTAAATTGGTGCAGTTGCTATGGAAACAGTATGGAGGTGTCTCAAAAAAATTAAAAATAGAATTATCAGATGACCTAGCAATCCCATTTTGGGGTATATTTCCAAAGAATTTAAAGCGGGATCCTGGCCAGTGAGGCTCTGTTGGTTGGAGAGTGGTCCATAAACTGAAGGGTCACAGGTTTGATTCCTGCTCAGGGCAGGTGCCTAGGTTGTGGTAACTGTATGGGAAGCAATTGATAGATGTTTCTCTCTCCCTTCTCTCTCTGGAATATATATATATTTAAAGATTTTATTCATTCATTTATAGAGAGAGGGGAAGGAAGAGAGAAAGAGGGAGAGAAACATCAATGTGTGGTCCCTCGCGTGCCCCCCCACTGGGGACCTGGCCAACAACCCAGGCATGTGCCCTGACTGGGAATCGAACCCATGACCCTTTGCTTCACAGTCCAGTGCTCAATCCACTGAGCCACACCAGCCTGGGCCAGAATCAATAAATATATTTTTTGAAAAGGAGTTTAAAGGAAGATCTTGGAGAGATAGTTGCATAATCCATGTTTGTTGAAACATTATTCACATAGCCAAGAGGTGGAAGCAACCCAAATGTTCATTGATATGATAAATAAAGAAAAAGTGGTATATATATAACATATAATGGAATATTATTATGCATCCTTAAAAAAAGAAGGATGCTACATACAACATGGATAAACCTCAAGGACAATATGCTAGGTGAAATAAGCCAGTCACAAAAGACAAATAGTGTAGGATTCCACTCATATCAAGTATCTAAAGTAGTCAAAATCCAAAAATAGAAAGTGGAAAGGTGGTTGCCAAGGGCTGTGAGGGGGGAGGAGAGGAATCAGTGTTTCATGTGCATAGAGTTTCAGTTTTGCAGGATGAAAGAGTTGTATAGCCCTGCTGTACAGCAATGTGAATGCACCTTACTGAACTGTACATTGAAAAATGGCTAAGATGGTCAACTTAATGTCCTATTCTTTACCACAATTTTTTTAAAAAGTTACTTGGGTAATTCCGATGATAACCAGGTTTTAGAAACTGGCAATAGCAGGTTAAGAGTATGAAGTATGTCCCCTCTTTTCTTCGTCCCACCGTACTCAGCCTCTCCGACCCTCCTGGTTTTAATATCATGTGAAAACAAGGCCATTTTAATAAAGGCAGGACACAGAAATTTGTTACCTTCTTACCTGTGTTTTCATTTCCTACAGATTGAAAAACTGAAACAGCAATTGAATGAAACAAAGGAAAAGGCCCAAGAGGAAAAGGAAAAATTGGTAAGTATCCATGTACACTAATACTTCCCTTACCAGGTGGTCAGGTTTCTGGCAAGCTCATATTTAAGACACAATAAGGATAAATGAATAGGTCCTTTGAGCAGCTCACATGCATGTTGTGCAGAAGCTCAAATATAACATAAAGATATGTTATTTTAGAAAACTATCTGATATTAGTGGTGCTTACTGACCCTGAGTTTGACATCCTTTCTAGGGCTTTTCAGTGGACCAACTTAAGAAATATATATATTTTTAGAGATCAAAATACATTATGAGCCCTTACTAATATTTTCAATCCAGTTGCAGGAATACAGTGTTTTTACTTAACTTTATCTGTGTCTCCTTTCTCCTGCACCCCAAACCCTGGTTCGAATGATACCAGTATAACTGTGTAGTTGCTTTAAACTTCAATACAACAGTCACAGAATACTAACATCAATACTACCACACACATAGATTAGTGGGAACAGTTTAAGATTTTGTGGGGTACTTTTCTCATTAGGTTATATACCGATAAGAATCTACTATCTAAATTACAAGGTTTAAAAACCATTTGAAATAATTCCTTTCTGCATTGTTATGCCACCAAATCAACAACACATTTTGCTTTTGAGTTTTAGGAGTTGCTTTTGAAAAGGTTAATTGTGCATATAAAATTATGTAATTATATAAATATTTAATATTATGTAAAATATGTGTGTGGTTCCAAAGTCAACTCTATTAAACGTGGTAGAGTCTGAGAAATCTAACTTCTGTCCCTGTGTTCAAATACACTAGAGTATATTGTCAAAATGGACCTCTGCAATATGATAGGTGAGAAGTGGTGTTTCAGTGCACTTCAGTGTGCATTTCTCTTATTATGAGCTAGGTTGAGCATCTTTTTCATGTTTAAGGGTCAGTTGTATAACTTGGTATTTCTTGTTCTTTTTTTCTTCTGTTATTGACCCTTTTCTTCTTTTCTCTCTCCTTTGCTTTTTTTAAAAAAGATTTTATTTATTTATTAACAGAGGGAAAGGAAGGAAGAGAGGGAGTGAAACATCAATGTGTGGTTGCCTCTCATGCGCCCCCTACTGGGGACCTGGCCTGCAACCCAGGCATGTGCCCTGACTGGGAATCGAACTGGCAACCCTTTGGTTCGCAGTCCAGCACTCAATCCACTAAGCCACACCAGCCAGGGGGCTCTCTCCTTTTCTTTTTGTTTTTTCTCTTCCTCCTTCCCCCTCCCACTTCCTTCTTCTTTCTCCCACCTTCACCTTCTTTCTTTATTAGAAACAATAGCCCTCCCTTTGTCCCTTAGTTGACCAATTTTAATTTAGGGCCAGAGACATTGTTTATCTTTCCTACAGATTAAAATTTTTTTAGTCGTATTATGCCTCTTGCTAATAAATATCTGCCCTTTCTATACAAGATCAGCTCATTCTAGAATTTTTTCTTATTCAAGGCACTTAGCATCTTTTACCAAAAATTAAAATTTTATGCAAAAATGAAAAGGGAACGTTTCTTCAAAGAAGATAGACAAATAGCTTAAGGCTTTGAATGGAACATGACTCTGTGGGACTTCTGTTTTTTTCCTAATTCATTTACCTGTTTTTTTCTTTTTTTGCACACAGGAACAAAAGTATACTATGCAAATAAATGAGCTGGAGGGACAGTTCCAACAGAAAGCCAAAGAAATTGGCATGATTCAGATAGAGCTAAAAACGATCAAACAATTCCAAAAGAGAAAAATCCAAGTGGAAAGAGAACTAGATGACGTAAGTTTCGTTTTCTTTCACAAAGGGAAGTCGGAGCTGCCGACTGAGTCTGCAAAGCCCTCGCTGACGCTGACTCCTGTGAGATGGGAACGGCTCCCTTTGATGTGGGATTTGTTTTTGACAGTAAAGGCATAGGACATACTGGTTTAGGGCTGGATGCAAAAGGTCTTGATGGTTAGACTTCTCTTTTTCTAAGCACTGATTTCTTGGTAAGTTCACCAAATCTTAGCCAGCACGCCCTTTCACATTCACCAACGGTCAAACCTTTTGAGTGACTTCAATAAGAAACTAATTGCAGTTCTTTGAAAACATTAGGGGCAAAGTGGCAAAGTCCTAAAGAAAAATGTTTTCACCAGTGATTTTCAACCTTTTTCATTTGATGGCTCACATTAAACCAATTAGCAAAATTCAAAATGCATTTTTTGCTGATCTGACAAAAAATAGGTATACTTTTGATTCACTCACACTGGACAGCTGTTGTGTGGGCTGTTGTTATTTTTTTACATGACAATCTAAGGGAAAAGAGGTCAGTCCTGACTAGTCAGGTATTGCATGTTTTAAAAATTCTTGCAGCACACAGGTTGAAAAATCACTGGTTTAGACTGATGAATGATCATTTTAGAAAAGTTTAGAAGGCTCTCTGGGTAGGTGTGGGCTGGATGAAGAAAGCTGAGGACTTTTTTTCTGACCTTGTCATGCTCTTTCCCTTAACTTGTCATTCCCTCAGCTCAGAATATAGCTTTACTGCGTTGATCATAATGCAACAAATGTCACAGACATGAAGTCAGCTTTGTGACTTTGGGTGCGTTACTAAACCTCTCCACACCTTAGCTTTCTCATCTGTAAAATGGGGATAGTAAGAGTCTCATAGAGGTGTTGTAAGGATAAATTGAGTTCATATATGTAAAGTGCTTAAAATAGTGCATACGACATAGTGAGAATTACATTCACAATGGTGTGCAGCTCTCTGAAAAAAGACACCCTGATTGGTAGCGTTTGCTGATTTCCTTAGAAGTAAATACTTTTATTATGGCCAATAAAACTTAACTTTTCAAGGGCTCTCAAAATAGTCATCCTAAGTGGAGGAGGTATACATTCTGAATCAAAGTGAATTTGGAACTAGTTCATATTCTCGCAGGAAAGAACAATGTCACCACCTAGGGGACGAATAGATTTCATACCCCTTCAGAGAGGCTGTTTGGTCCAAGACTTAACATTCAAAGGCTTATGGGGGGAAATAAGGTGGTTCTGTGGAACACGGGAGAATTAAGGCAGATGTGGAGGCCCTTGAACTTAGAATTGTGAGGTAAATGAAGAAAATTAACTATACTGTGCAATAGAATTCATTGTACACATTTAAAAGAGGCTAATTGCATTTAGATTATCAAAAGGTAGTCAAGGCATTCATTTTAAAGAAAAAAATAATTTCTATCTACCTGATTAGCAGAAGAAGCATATGTTGGTAGGTTGCAGTTATTATTTTTTTAATAAATTGTTTTGTCTTTTTTGATATAATGACGATACCCATTTCAGCAAATTTAGCTGATAAAAAAAGAAAATCACCCCCTCCCCGCCACACACAACCAGGGATAACCATGGTTAATGTTTTGGTGTATTGTGTTTCCTTTTTCTTTCTCTGCTATGTAGAAACATTTAAAATATTTTTACAAAAATGAGGTCAATTGTTTGTTAACTGATTTTTTCACTTTATATATTGTGAATATTTTTCAAAGCCATTACATATTTTCCCATAAAATCTTTTGACTAGATACATGAAATTCCGTTGAGTAGATGTATCATGATTTTTTTAAAGATTTTATTTATTCATTTTTAGAGAGAGGGGAAGAAAGGAAGGAGAAAGAGAGGAAGAGAAACATGTGTGAGATTGATCAGTTTCTTCTTACACACCCCTAACTGGGGACCTGGGCCACAACCCAGGCACGTGCTCTGACTGGGAATCAAACCTGTGACCTTTCAGTTTGCAGACCGGCACTCAGTCCCCTGAGCCACACCAGCCAGGGCTATCATGATGTATTAATTGGTCCCTTGTTGTTGTACATTTCAACTTTTTTCTAATTTTTCACTATTATAAACTGTGATGAACATCTAAGTAACATATTTTTTATATCTTTAATTAGTTTTTTAAAACACTCACCCAAGAATGTATTTATTGATCTGACAGAGAGAGAGAGAGAAACACTGATGTGTGAGGGAAACATCAAGAGGTTGCCTCTCACACGCCCCCAACGGGGGACCTGGCCTGCAACCCAGGCATGAGCCCTGACTGGGAATCAGACCTGAGACCTTTTGGTTTGCAGGATGATGACCAACCCACTGAGCCACACCAGGCAGGGCTGGACATTAATTTTGAAAGTCTTTGACAATGTAAGAGGCTGACCCTCTCTCCCCCGTTTTAAATTTTATTAAATTTATTGGGATGACATTGCTTAATAAAGTTATATAGGTTTCAGGTGTACAATTCTATAATATATTATCAGTATATTGCATTGTGTGTTCACCAGCCAAAGTCAAGTCTCCTTCCATCATCATATATTTGACCCCCTTTATCCCTTCTCTATCTCCTCCCTTCCCCCTTTCCTTCTGGTAATCCCCATAATGTTATCTGTGTCTATGAGTTTTTGTTTGTCTTGTTTGGTGGTTGCTTTCAGTTTTATATCCCACACATTAAGTGAAATCATATGGTTCTTGACCTTTTCTATCTGACTTATTTCACTTAGCATGGTATTCTCAAGATAACATGTTGTTGTTGCAAATGGCAGTGTTTCATTTTTTCTTATGGCTGAATAGTATTGAGGCTGTTTTTTAAAAAATTATGTAAAAATAAAGGGAGAAAGAAGAACATCTAAAAGAGATCATATAAAACAGAGATCATAGTAAGGGAAATTGTTAAATAAAAGTGGGAACAATACTAATCATTATATTAAAATGGTTACTATTCTACGTACATGTATTATTTGTTATTTAATCCTTGCCACATCCCTACGAGATAGCCACTATTATCTTCTTTTTATTCCTGGAGATCTGAGACTTTGAGAAGTTAAGTGGCTTGCCCAGAATCAAATAGCTGCTAAGTGAGAGACCTGGCACTTGAACTGTGGTCTGTCTGTGGGAAAGCCCTTCTCACTGCCCTTTTTGTGGAATGAATACTAGATTGGCTGTGCATATTTCCAGGTGATAGATTCTTGCTAGTAAGTACATGCAAGACTACATGACTACAGGATCATAGCTTTATTAGCTCTACTGTTTTTATCTAGAAGAATTTTATGTCCTTTTTATTATACATAGTTTAGGGGACAGAAGGATTCATCTGTGGGAATCATAGGGAGATCTTTTTTTTTTGATTAATACTAAGAAGAGTTTTCTAAATATCAGAACTATTAAAGGGCAGCTTAGTGAATTAATGAGATTTGAATTAGTGATACTCTGTCTCTAGAGGTTCTTCTTATAGAAGGGATTTCTGTATTGAGAGATTATAGAGTCTGACTCCTCAGGTCCCTTCCAGTGTTAACATAGGGTTCTGTGAGCCCACCTGTTTAAGATGAAGGTCTTTAGAAAATATGATTATGAGAACACTTTGAGTGTTCTGAGAACTGTTTCTCATGAAAAGCTTTTTAGGAACTCAATATTGATCCTATAAATCTGTAGAAGATTGGGAGAAATAGAGTATTCACAGGCAAAAACATGGAGTTTTTCTGTGTGTTCAGGATTAAGAGGTGAAGTATAACAGAAAATGTTTCTCTATTGAGAGTGTTCTAGGAATATGTCCCAATTGAACCCATTTGATATTGATCAGTTTTTGCTATTTTTAATTTTAATTTTAGCTGAAGGATAATTTAAGAAACACAGAACGGAAACATCAGGAGACTCTTAGAAGACTGGAAAGCAAGTTTTTTGAAGAAAAGGTATGACACTAAGGTTAATTAAGAATTCTTTTGTTTGCCCTGGCGAGTGTGGCTCAGTTGGTTGGAGTTTCCTCTTGGAAACCAAAGGGTCACAGGTTCTATTCCCAGTCAGCGCACATGCCTAGGCTGCAGGTTCAGTATCCACGTTTCTCTCCCTCCCTGCCCCTCTCTCTACAATCAGTAGATGTGTCCTCAGGTGAGGGTTAAAAAAAAGAACTCTTTTTTTATTAGAACAACATACATATTTACATGCATTCTGAGACATATCAACCTTCCATTTGGTACCTTATTAGAAGATTGTTATCAAATCATAGTAGAATAAAAAACGGGGAAAAAGACCAATTGGGTTGGCCAAAAAGTTCATTTGGTTTTTTCCATACAATGGCTCTAGTAGCACTTAGTTGTCTTTAACTTCATTTGAAGCAATTTTGTTAGATTGTATTGTGACAGCTGTCATCAGTGTGCCTTTTTTAAGAAACATAAAACTTGGTAAATTTTTGTGTAGCCATTTTAATATTGAAAATGGAGGAAAATACACAACATTTTCAGCATATTATGTTTTATTATTTCAAGAAAGGTAAAAACACAGCTGAAGCGCAAAAAAAAGATTTGTGCAGTGTATGGAGAAGTTGCTGTGACTGATCGAATGTATCAAAACGTGGTTTGCAAAGTCCCGTGCTGTAGATTTTTTGCTGAACAATGCTCCACAGTAGTAAAGATCTGCTAAAGTTGAGAGCAATCAAATCAAGACATTAATTGAGAACAATCAACATTATAACATGCGGGAGAGAGCCAACATAGTCAAAATATCCAAATCAATAAAGTTATTGGTGACAATTAAAAATGTGTCTTATTTTACAGAAAAAACTAAAAGGACTTTTTGGCCAATCCAATATTTTAGATATCTCAATGTCTAGTCTTCCTTCCCTTTCCCTCATTTAGAGATTCTTGAAATCCTCAAGTGAAATTGTCATTTTACCAATGCTTTAGGACATATCCCCATCAGCTTGGTGTTTCTCTGGTGGAATTAAAGCTGCATGTACCTCATTATATAGTGGAGATGGGATTGGAGACGTCACTCAGGTGCACATGAAGTGCATTTTAATTATTACTATTGTTTGGACCCCATCCTAAAATATAATCTCCATGAGAAGAGGGACCCTAGCTCTTTTGTTCACCACAGAACCTCCAGTGTTTAAAAAACCTGGTACACCATTGTTGCTCAATAGGAATTTGTTGAATGAATAAACAATGACTGTCCTCACTCTCATAAATAATGACTCTCCTCATTGTATTTAGCAGAAATCCCTCCCAGCTCTGCTTTGCCACACTGACGTGGATTTTTCCCCCTGCTTCTCTGTCATATTCTTTCTTTATTGGGGAAATTGGGAGGTACCATGAGGATCCTGGGTTCACACTCTCCTCTTTGCTGGCTCCTCCATCAATAGTTAGAGCACTTCACATCTGGTCATGTGGACAGGAGTATTTTATTTGGCATTATAAAATAGTTAACTTTTTGATGTGTGGAATTTGGTGTTCGAAATATAACTCCGTATTAAAGCAGCCTATCTTCTTTTTTAGCACCGACTGGAACAGGAAGCCGAAAAAAAGATTATAATGCTGGCGGAGAGAGCCCATCACGACGCTGTTGTGTAAGAGACCGCCGCCTTTCTGTCCCCTCCTTTCTCGTAGCCTCTCTTACCTCTTTGCAGGTCTGTTTTGTTCTTGTCGTGTTGCCTTCCCACTTCTCTCTGATTTGCTTCCTTCAAATTTTCTGGCTTGTTGTCCTTCACTGTTCCTAGAAAGAGAACTTTGTATTTCCACCCTCTTCCCTCCACCCTTTCCCTAGCAGCATGGCGTGAAGGTAAGAACCTGGGGTTCGAAGTTAGACTGGTTCTCAGCACATATACCAGTTGACTGTAGGAAGCTTCCTTAACTGTTTTGAAACTCAATTTCTTTGGCTAAAAATGAGGTTAACCGCAGCACCCTGGCAGGGCTGTCCTTGTCGTTAATGTTGGAGGATAAAGCAGTCATCGCTCCAGTTTGGTGCCATGAAAAACAGGCCTCTGCTTTGAGATCTCGTATGTCTCTATTTCAGGCAATTGAGCAACGCTGGAAGAGCCGTTTTTAAAGAGAATGTTTATCTCCAGAAAGCTCTTGAATACCACCTGAAGGAAGCTGATGCCTTACAAAAAAATGCTGACAAGTTGCTAGAGTCTCAGACTTCCCTTTTACAACAAAAGGTTTCTATTCTCATCTAGATTTTGCTTCCTATCTTTTCTTTTAAAGGATTGGGTTGGTAAATACTAAGCATTGAGTATAATAAAGATATATAAGGACAAAGGACCATTTTTCTTCTGTCTGGATGATGTTCCTTTCTTATCTGAAAAGATTAATTACTGCATGACTATGAAGCATTAGACTTGGTATTATAAAGAATGTATCAGAAACATAAATATAACTCCTATCATCTACTATTTGAGAATACTCATTTTTGCTTTGCTTAGAGCTGGTTTCTGAGTCACTTAGGAACAGGTTCAGCTGTAACAGCCCTGACGACAGTGGCATCATCACATAAGGGTTTAATCTCTCATCTCTCACCTGGAGGAAGTCTGGAGGGAAGCACTCCAGCACTGAAGTGGTGGTGCCACGAAGTCAACGGAGACTCAGGTTCTTTAACTCCACTCTGCAACATATGGCTTACATCCTCAGAGTTACCTCGTGGCCCACAGCAGCAGCTTGAGCTCTAACTGTTATTCACACAGCAAGAAGGAAGAACAAGAAAGAAAAATATATGCCCCTCCCTTCAGCAGTCTTTCTACTTATACCTCATTGACCAGAACCTTCTTGGCTATGCTGAACCATGAGGGAGACAGGGAATTTTCAACTGTGCTTCCTGCCTTCCTGAGAAACTTGGGTTTTTATTACTCAGGAGGAAAGGGAAAATGAACATTGGGATAGGCAGCTAGTGGACTGCCAGAATTTCCAGTATATAGTTGTTAAATTAATGTTTTGACTGTATAGTCTTAATTTTAGAGTTACCATTTCGGTAATATAAAATATTTAACCTTTCAGAATTTTAGGAGAAGGAAGGTTTCTTAATTAGCAAAAATCAGTGGTCTTCACAAGTCTAGACAAGGACCCTTAGCATGCTTCTCATTCTCTTTATACAAAATTCCAAAATATCACCACCTCAACCTGGCATCAGACTCAAATCTCATGAAGAAGTGGAAATGAGTGAGGAACTTTTAAGTTCTGAAATTGACTAAAGAACAACATCTCTCACCTCTGTCATCTTTCTGTTTTTAGGAGATCAATGACCTGTTGGTTAAGGAAAAGATTATGCAACTTACCCAGCAGAGATCACAAATCCAAACTCTTCAGAAGAAGGTGTTAAGCTTGGAGACCGCCCTGACTTGCATGACCCAGGAGTTCGAAGCTGAAGTTCTAAAACTGCAGCGACAGGCCACAGTGGATGACCGCGCCGATCAGGTTGAAATTCACAAGTTGCAGCAAGTTCTTCAGATGAAGGACAGGGAAATGAACAGAGTGAAGAAGCTGGCCAAGAACATACTGAACGAGAGAACAGAAGTGGAAAGGTTTTTTTTAGACGCTCTACACCAAGTGAAGCAACAGATTATATTTAACAGGAAGCGTTATAAGCAGGTAGCAAAAGCCGCTTTCAATTTAAAAATGCGAGAGGCATATGCAGGAAGAACAGAATATCCCAAGGTTCGAACGTTTGACGGCAGAGAGCACAGCACCAATAGTGTGCATCAGGATCTTTTGGAGGCCAATAAATGGTAGTAGTAATGCTTTAATATTTTACCTTTTGTGCCCTTTAGAGAAGTAAGAACCCTGAAAAGTTCAGTTTAATAATATCTAACTATTGAGTACATAACTTAGTAAATTACTTGAGGAGAGGAACCAACTTACTCATCTTTTTTTTTTAAGGTTTTTTATTTATTTTCAGAGAAGGGGGAAGAGGAGGGAGAGGAGAGAAATATCAATGTATGGTTGCTTCTCACACACTCCGTACTGAGGACCTGGCCTGCCACCCAGACATGTGCCCTGACTGGGAATCAAACCAGTGACCCTTTAGTGCATAGCCCACACTCAATCCACTGAGCTATACCAGCCAGGGCCAACTTACTCATCTTTGTAACCCTTATACTTAGCATAGTTTATGGGGGTTAACAAATATTCTTAGTGGATGCCCTCTTTTCTTCGTAATAGTGAATCGTTAGAGACTAGATTGTCACGTAAAATGTCATCATAGTGTCTTTTTAGTCCTTACCAGAGGATATGTTTTACTGATTTTAGAGAGAGAAGGGAGAGATAAAGGGAGAGAGAGAGAGAGAGAGACATCGATCAGTTGCCTCCCACACGTGCCCCAACCAGGGACTGAACCTACCACTAGGTATGTGCCCTGACCAGAAATCAACCCACAACCTTTTGGTTTATGAAACAATGTTCCAACCAACTGAGCCACCCTGCCAGGGCTGTAGTATCTTTTGACATGCTCCTTTATTTTGTTTCCTGTAAACTAGTTAGAAAGGTTTGATTATATTCAGGTTAAACATTTTTTATAAACATACTTTCATAAATATTTTATCAGGTTTCCTTTACTATGCTGAGATGAAATTCATAGGTAATAATGTCTAACTAAACATATAATTTAAAAATCAATTTATCAATTAGTTGTAACCATTCTTTCCTATATAGACCTGTTCCATGGATTGGAGGACACCCAGTAGTGATCCCATTATTGTATTAGCCAAAAGTCCCCACAAATTTTGAAAATACACTCTAGAGATCTACTGCCACTGTGATAAAGGTAGCAGAATGCTTGAGACAGTAGCATGCTATATACAGTGTTTAATCGTTTCCTTAGCAATTCTATCTGCTAGAGCACACCTCCCCCTATAAACCATGTATTAAATTATGGTGCATTTTAAAGATTATTCTTAAAATTATGTTTTATATCCCAATGAAACTAGATTCTTCAAATGCCTTAACTCAAGAAACTTAAAAGGACTCCCGATTACTATGTACTTAACATCTTATTAAGAGTGCTTCCAGCCCTGGCTGGTGTGGCTCAGTTGATTGGAGCATTGTCCCGTAAAGCAAAGGTTTGAAGGTTCAATTCCCAGTCAGGGCACATGCCAGGCTGTGGGTTTGGTCCCCGCACACATAGGTGTTTCACACTCTGTCTCACTTCCTCCCTTCCCCTCTCTCCAACATCAATAAGCATGTCTTTGGGTGAGGATAAAAAAAGGATGCTTCTGCTTTACGTTATTTTTGATGAACTAATTTGTATGTCCTTTTAAATAATATAGCTGCTGGGAAGGTTGGACATGGTTAATGGCTTCTGAATGATGACTCTTCTTCAAAAGTGTCCATAGGTATATAATACTCTATTACCAAGAGAGGCCCTGTGATTTCTTCTTACTTATTTCACAGCAAGTTGAGTCCCTATCAAACATAAGGCAATTTCTTTGACATTTTTTGTCTATTGTATATTAAGTGGTATATAAGTTTTCAGAGAAAGGTTCATAAACTGATTCTCCACATTATTATTGCAGAAACTGGACTTTTCCCATTCTGCCTTCTGTGTGACATTTTTGCTACTGAGCAACTTGTCACCTTAACCTCAGTTTCCTGTGGCCTCTACCAGCAGGGCAGAAATGGTGTTTAAAATATTACATCATCTGCTTAAGAGGAAGATTAGAGAAGGACAGTGGAAGTATATGGTGATAGGGCAAAACCTAAACTTTTAAAGAAAACTAACGCCAGTGCCCTATATGCAAAATATTTCTTACATTCTACAACATCAATACTCGATCTATATGTCAGCTAGCTTTTGTCAATAGCAAGTAGACTATGAATCTTCTGGGGAAATTATAGCACAGATACAGACCTGCCTGGAATGCTTAGCTGAAGGCTGATTTGGAGGTAAGAAAATAGACTATTATTTTATGTTATTTTCTAAATTTACCTTCTGTGACTCTCTCTTCATAGCAAAGTATCTAATACAAAGAGGAGTGTTAAAAGGAATTTATCAGTAGTCTCACCCAACAACATGTTTCTTCTTGTTCCTTTTGTCTTTGTGTGTATGTCCAGATACATTACGTCACATTACAACTTTCTGTTTTGTTTGCTTGACATTTGAGCACACACTTTTTCACGTTACAGTTTTTATTTTCATTTTAATGACTACATAACACTTCAGGCTGGCTGGCATATTGATATCTTTTCAACTTTATGACTTTGTAACGGACACAGTTTGCTTTGTACTCATTACATTTGGAAACCTCTTACTATTCAGTTATGGTTTAGAATTTTTCTTTTCTCATATTTACATATTTTATGTTTTTAAAAAAGAAGAGATACTTACTTTGATCATATTTTTTCTTTTGACTTTTTTTCCTTTGAAATTCTCCAGGACAGATATTCAAGGAAATGTCAATATTGAAGATCTGACTTGGGAGCAGAAGGAGAAAGTCTTACGGTTGCTCTTTGCAAAAATGAATGGTTTTGTTCCTAGGTAACTCTCTATTTCCGTAGTGAAATACCAAGTTATTTCCAACCCTAAAAACAGAACAATGAGCTTATTCTCACTTAGAATTAAAGGATTATGAAAAAACCCCAAATATAAAAGGGTCATACTGCGTAGCTATGCAGTATGCAACCCTCAGAGATAAAGAAAAGAAATGAATGTGCATGGAAATGAAGGATGACTTAGGATTAAAGGAGGGAGAAAAGAGATTAATTTTAGGTATTTAAGGTAATGCTTGCTAAGAAGGTACAATATTGTTCAGCTGAATGGGTGGTAACTGAAGAGAAGCATAACAATTGTTAAGATTTTATTGGTCTGCAAAGATAAGTAAATGATTTTTAAGCTGATTATTAATCAAGAGCATCTTTAATAACAGGAAAAAGACCTAGAAAGGAAAAAAAAATCCACAGATATTTAAAATAATTATTCTAAATGAATTATTTCACTCTCTCCATTATGTTTTATCAGTAACTATAACCGTGGTAATGAACTATAAAGTGGGTAAAATAAATCAACCCCTTACTGATTACTCATTATATACTTGGCACTATGTTAGGTACTCTGGGGATTCAAAAGAATTCAGAGCCCCAGCTGGTGTGGCTCAGTGGATTGAGTGTTGGCCTGTGAACCAAAAAATTGCTAGTTCGATTCCCAGTCAGGGCACATGCTGGTTTTGGGCCAGGGGACCTGCAAGAGGCAACCCATCGATGTATCTCTCACACATCGATGTTTCTCTCCCTCTCTCTCTCTCTCTTCCTTCCCCTCTCTCTAAAAATAAATAAACAAAAATCTTTTTTAAAAAAAGACATTGCCCCAGAGTTTACAATCTGGTTGCACAAACAAAATCAAACATACCTAGGGGAAAAAAGGCACAATAAAATGTAATTGAAGCCCTGGCTGGTGGTGTTCAGTGGGTTGAACACCAGCCTGCAAACTGAAAGGTCACCGGTTCAATTCCTACCCAAGGCACATGCCTGGGTTGAGGGTCCTGTGTCCAGTTGAGGGTGATCGAGAGGCAATTGATTGATGTTCCTCTCTCTCTCTTTCTTTCTTCCTCCCTCCTCCCTAAAAATAAATTAAAAAAATGTAATTGGAGTTCAGACGAAGGCTAGAGTAGTGAGGGAAGACTTCAGTCAGGAAGACAGAGAGAGTATGACTCTGTGGGCGCCTTGTAGGAGAGTGGGGTAGTAGTGAGACGGGGGGAGGGCACATCAGGCAAAGGGCACAGTAGACCACATAAGCAAAAGCCTAGAGATAGGAATGGGTATCGGACACTTAGGGAACATTGAGGAAAAATTGCCTAGCTTGAGGAAATTTGATAATGCTAGAGAGTAAGTAGTAATTAGAAATAAGGATTAATCTGTACATTAAATTATGATGAGCCTTTGCTGTTGAGATTCTAGAGAAGTGTTAACGTATTTTTCTTCTCTGCCTTGAAGGAATACAAAGAGCAACAAGCCATACTCTCATAATCTGACTAGAAGGGCTCACACGTTATTGTTCTCAGAGCTATCTTGAACCTAACAGTGACAAGTATAATGGGTTGGAGGACAAAATAGAGATGGGGGACCAGTGGAAGCTGCTTCACTACTCAGGTGGTGGTGAGGGGTTTAGGCAAGAGTGGGAGCAGTCAGGAAAAAGGGGGAAACGGAGACAGGAAGGAGAAACAGAGCTTGGTGATAAAGGGCAAAAGGGATAAAGACAACTAAGTGTAAATTTTTTAACTAAGAGCTAAAAAAGTGGTGGTATGAAAGGCAAATGAAAAATATCTGGAAAGCCGGTGTGAGGGAAATGTTTAAATTTTATTTAATCCATCCATCTAGTCATTTAACATATGCATATTGAGTGCCTGCTATTTATTGAGGATATCATGTTGAGTAAATAAAGACATCATGCCTAATAACAGGAAGTTCCTGATTTACATGGGAAGAAAACCATTAGTCAAATCATCACACAAATATATATAAAAGTACAATCATGATATAAGCTCAAAGGAGTGTTCTGGGAGGCTAGATCAGGGGAATCTGACCCGGGGAGGCCAGAAACATTTCTGAGGAAATTAAAGCTTGAGTAGACCACTAAAAGGTAAATAGAAACAAAAAGAGGAGAAAAATACATTTTAGGCACAAGAAATAGAAAGTAGTATTTTCATTGTCAAATTGGAGATGGCAGTATATTGAAGCGAAAAATACTTAAGGCATTTGTAAATAGTGATTGGAGTGCAGATGATATTGTTTTGTAGTTTAGGGAGGGAGATTTGAGCATATTTAATGAAAATTGGTAGTTGAGTTCAGGAAAGTGGATGAAGGTAGGCAAGTAAAGGGCTGAGGCCAAAACTTTTAGGAATAACCACGCTTAATCAACAGCAGAACAAAGACTGCAACCAAAAGAGAGTTTAAAGTATAGGATAAATAAAAGATGGAGGACTTTGAAATGGCTTTTGTGTCTCTGGTAGCATTCCTGAAAAGTGAAGGTACAACCCAGGCTGTATATACTGAATGTCTGTCTCATTGTGAGTTGACTTTTCTGTACCCCAGGGAATACAGCCAGAGTTCCAGGCCTCAAGCGCCATACTGTATTGTTTTCACATTGGAGAAAGAGGAATTTGAGTGAAATCTTTCACACCAAAGTAATGAACTTGAACTTGGTCACAATGGAACTGTGTCTAAGCCTATTGGAATCTCATGCCAGTGTTGGATGAAGGAAAAAGAATATAGGAATAAAATGGTGAAATGTTGTGATAGAGATGAGATTAAATGAGAAAGTTCCAGTTGGGAAGGGATTAAATGATAAAAACTTCTGCAAAGGCAAGAAATTAGGAAGTTGGTAAGAGTTCACAGTAGGTTGTATATGCCTGTGAATCCAACAGTACGGTATTTTTCTTTGTGAGTGAACTAAGTCAAAGGAAGGCAATCAATAAACTGTACCCTTAATGCATCAGCAACAAGGCTGGCTATCACTCAGGTACTAGAAGTAGCTCAAGTACATTATTAGACTATTTAAGATAGCCAGATTTTGAATGTTTTTTTAAATTTTATTTTAGGGAAACATCAATTTGTCTTCCACTTATTTATGCATTCATTGCCTGCTTCTCCTACGTGCTCTGACCGGGCATCAAACCTGTAACCTTGGTGTATGGGGACAATGAGCTAACCAACTGAGCTACCTGGCCAGGGACAGGATAGCCAGATTTTGAATGGTTTATGCTGCTTTCGTGCGCACCTAGTTGAAGGCATGTTTTAGGAATGGGATATGTGTCTTTATCTGCTGGCAAATCAAGCTACTATACTTTAAAATTTTTAATTCTCACCCGAGGGTATTTTTTATTGATTTCAGAGAGAGAGGAAGGGAGTGAGAAACACTGATTGGTGGCCCTCCCTACATGCCCCAACTGGGGAGCGAACATGCAACCTAGATATGTGTCCTGACCCAAGATCGGACCGGCAGCCTTTTTGGTGTGCAGGACAACACTCCCACCAAGCTCACTTAAATGAAAATATTGGATTAGCACTGACCAGTATGGCTGAGTTGGTTGGGTTTTGTCCTGCACAAAATGGAAGGTCGCTGTGGGGTTCTTGGTTTGACTCCTGGTCAGGGCACACACCTGGGTTGCGGATTCAGTCCCTGGTCGGGTCGCGTACGAGAGGTAACCGATAGATGTTTCTCTCTCACGCAGATGTTTCTCTATTTCTCCCTCCCTTCCTAGCTCTCTAAAAATAATTTTAAAAAATATTGAAGTAGTGGAGGGGTGGGGGTTGGTGCAGGAAAAATGCAGACAACTGTAATTGAACAACAATAATTAAAAAGAAGAAAAAAATCTGTTACAAGTTCAAAATCTTAAAAAAAAATATGGGAAGTAGTGATATGTTTATTTCCTGTTCTTAAACCAGACTTTCCAAAGTATAGGAGAAATTTTTATACTGTGCTTCTCCATTGGGTAACCTTTGTGTGTTTTGAGGTTCTTTCTGTGGGAAGGGAATTTTTCTGGCCATGTTTTTTTGGGGGGAGGTCAGTACTTTGGTTTAACCTTGCTCGTCACCACTAATAGCTGTTATGTATCATCATCATGATCATCTCCATAAATAGTTCCATTTCTAAGTTCAACATATCTCAACTTTAGGAGAATACAAGTTTATGTTAACTTGCCTTAACATTACACTGCCTGTGTGTGTAAAAAATCATTTCTCAAAATAAGAAGCCCATCCCATGGAAGCATTCATTTAGCACTTTTAGGGTATAGTTGAAATAAGGGTACAAGGAGACACTGCCTCACTGTTCACTTTTACCCACCACAGGAAATACAGTCAGAGTTCCAGGCCTCCGGTTCCAGACTATGTTGTTCTAGACAATGGAGAAACAAAAGAATCGGGGTAAGGTCTCTCTTGACAAAGCAATGAATGTGAGCTTGATCACAAGGGCTCTTGTGGACATGTCAGATGTGCTGGAATTGAGTGAGAGTAACATGACAAGTCTATTGTTCTGAACCACGGCTGTTGACAGGTCTCTTATTTTGTCATTATTGCAGGGAAGAAAGTAAGCTTCAAGATCAAACCTTCATCACCCAGCAAGTACCAGTCTCAGACTCTCCTAGTGAACTGGTGATGTCCAGTACTCAGAAAGGGTCACAAGAGTCTGACATGGTAAGGAATCTGTAACCTAACCAAACAATATACAGACCTCTTCCCTTTCTGCACGCAGCTTCTTGCTAAGCCACAGTCCTTTAGCTCTAGTATCCAGAGGCTCTTGGGGATCAGTGAAATGAGTAATAATACCAGTAGGAGGTGGTGGACATTTTTATAACAATGTCCACACTAAGGAAGACATATACTTAATGCAAATGCATACTTTTTGCCTCTTAGTGTGGAAAAACCTATATATTGCCCTTTGAAATACACAGCCTAGCCAAGATATGTACTATCTTTTATGTAAGAATTAAAACAAAGCGACAGTATCACTCTTGGCTTTGGACAGAGGTGGGAAGTCTGAGTCACAGCAAGCTAGGGGACAAAGGCATTATAAGGAAGTACGACACCATTTCTTTAAAAAATCAGATTTTTTAAAAGAACTTTTTATTTGTAACTTGTTATTCATAATCAGTACAATGTAGAATCAGAGAAGTTTCAAATGAGGCCACATTGAGCAAAAATAAAGCAAAATACTGATTTTTAAGCTGCTACTAGCATAAACATAACTGTGCAGATGTTTCTCCATCTAAGAAACAAGAAACTTCTGAGAATCAAGTAGCCGTCCCAGTGAATTGATTCCTATTAGAGCAACAAGATTCCGATTAGTTAGTATTTTTTAAAAAAGTGATTTCCTTTAAGTGTAAGGAAAATTTAGGAGTCTCTGTGACTTAATTCCACTTGGAATTCAGAGAATATGACCTTTTATTCAACCCAGCCTGCAGATGTTGGATTGGATTAAATATCACTACTAGTTGCCAGCTGTGATAAGTGATAAAATAAGGGGCATTCTATAAATTTCTACTACCTCACCTTTAGGAAGGGAAATCAAAACAAAACAAAGCCAAACAGGAAGACCCAGTAGGGTCATAAATATATTTTATTAAAGTTCTAGTCACCTTAAGTCAGTGACTTTCAACTGGTGTGGCACAAGAATCTTTAAAGCAGGTAATACCTGACTGTTTAGGGGCACTGAATGACCTCTTTTCCCTTAGGTTGTCAAACAAAAGAATAACAACAGACAACACAATAGTCAGCCAGAATGAACACCCTGTCTTGAACCACAAATATATAAGTCATATAATAGAGTTGCATCTTATTGGTCACAACGTGTAATAAGGTGGCGTCTGATTGGTTAATTCTTGGTACCAGAAATCCTTATATACAACTGTAGATACTTGATTTGTTAAAAAAAAAAGTCACTTTGGAGCAAAAAAGGCTACATAATTACTATTATTAATATTTTTGTAAATCAATCAAAATTACATCTATTTTTTGTCAGATCAGCAACAAATATATTTTTGGCATGCTGCAAAATTTTAAAATTAATTTTAAAATTAGTTTATGTGTGCCGTAAGATGAACAAGGTTGAAAATTGCTGTCTTAAGTGATTGAAGATTTTTACATTCTATCCAGTAGGTGGTAGTAATAAGCTTAAAACATGTACAGTACACAAACATTTTCAAGGTTTTCACTATCCTTAATTAATCCCATGGAGTGGGCTAGCATTATCCACATGACTGGCAGGGAAGCAGGAAAATAAGTGACCTATGTCATCCGGCTGAAGACCAGAGATTATTCACTCTCTCAGAACCAGAAGCCTTCTCCTGGTTCGCTGGGTGAAAACTGCAACAGGAAGACAAGATTCCAGGGGGGTGTACAGCAAAAAGAAAGAAGCTATTCTGTTGAGCACATCAGTATCTTATTCAACTTATAGCTTAGCTACATCAGAGAAACAAAGAGCAAAAAGACAGCTGAATTAATGGTAGCAAGAGACTCTGTCGGAGCATTTCTTTTTACTACTTTATGTCATGAAAAGCCTTAACATTTCTTAGACCCTAGTCGGTTATTCTATATTAAGTGTTCTTTTACTAAAAAGTATCATTTATGAGAAATGCAGACAAGAGGAAAGAGCAACATAAAACATTTGGCAAGGACTATTAGGTCAGACTTGCTTAAGGCAAACACCCCTTGATTTCTGGGCCTAAAATAACTTTTGAAATGGTTTTCTTTAAAAAAAAAAAAAGAGGGCATCTGAGTTAATGACTGAAGCATTAATTAATGATTTTGCTGAAGCAAACCCTGAAATTGAACACTTGGCACACACAACAAAAACTCGATTTATCCAATGCACACTGAGGTATCCTTGAGAAATGATTTCAAGAAGCAGGAACAGAGACAATGATAGAATTCAGTGGTCATAAATCACTAGGACAAAGTGGCATTCAGCAAAAAGAGAGAAGCAGTTGTCACAACTGTGGGATAAGTAGAAACGGACTATGACTTAGGCAGTATGGGATGAAAGGCTCAGAAAAGCCTGGCACAAGGGTCTCCCCCACTGGCATAAGGCTGTGTTCGAGGGCCAACCAAAGGGTGAATAATTTCTATCCTGTTTCCCTATCCAGGAGGTCCTCTTCCACTTAGGGAGGATCTTTACAAATACTAATCTTCCCATCAAGTCATCAGAAACGGGGAGAATTTTTGGAAAACAGGTCTAAGCTCTCATTCCAGATAAGCATTTCACAGTTAACCACAGTTACCTCAGAAAGGGAAGTATGAAGAGTAAGTGAAAACACAGTTTCCGAGTTACGCTAGGAGTCTCCCTATAGTAACTTTGCAGGGGCTAGCGGTCCCGAGAAGGACTTCAGTTACAAGGTATTCCATTCCCGGGCATCTGTTCTGAGCAAAGTTGGCAAGTGAAGGCGGTCAGGAATAACAGATTACTTAGGATGGACTGAGTCTGGAACAAACTCATGTCTAACGCCCCATAGTAGGCATGACTACAGCAGGTGAAGAAAGAGTAGCATCTTCTTCTTTCCACTGAGAAGTAACGGTCTTTAGCTGAGTGTAGAAGTGGATGCCCTGAAGAGAACAAAGGAAAAAATAGAGTTAGAATATATTTTTGGGAGGTTTCATGATTCCTCTTTTAATCAACGTTTGAAGGTGGTATGGTGAAGCGCCACTCACTCTCCTACTTAAGGAGTAGGTGCAGCAAATTCATGGAAATTTATCTAAAACATTTAGCCCAACACCTGGCACAGAGTGAACAGTCAAACCTTAGTTACCATTATGTTGAAACTAGCCAAGAGCATTAGTATCTAAATGGAAAAATTAAACAATGTAATCTGTTAAACTTGTAGGTCATTCTGTTCCTAGAGCTGAATATCATGTGCTCTGAGGTTTTGAGACATGGCTCAAATCCTGCCTCTGTGCCTTATGGACTACTGTTTAACTCTGGGCCTTATCTGGGACATAATGCCTACCTCACAGCAATGTGTGAGGAGAAAACGAAATGACACACAAATCTCTCATTCCCGTGAAGGAATGAAATATATATTAGGCCATTTCTGACAACTGTCAGTGATAAACAGCTACCCTGTAGTAAAATCCACAATATCTTACAAATCTAAATTAAAATGTCTGATACACATATTCACTTCTAAATCACCTATAACATGTAAACCAAAAAAAGTTCTGCATATTTAAGTCTTCATATACAGTTTATTTTGTAAGAATAGGCTTGAGCAAAAGAGATTCGACTATATAGATCTAGTAACAAATTACTAGAAAGCTAGAAGATATTGTTAGGAAAAAACACACTAGTTTGATCAAAATACTCTTCTAGAGTTACTTGACAAAATTTGGGCCATGTCTTTTTTTTAAAAAGATTTTATTTATTTTCAGAGAGGGGAAGGGAGGGAGAAAGAGAGGGTGAAAAACATCAATATGTGGTTGCCTCTTGTGCGCCCCCCATTGGAAACCTGGCCCGCAACCCAGACATGGGCCCTGACTAGGAACTGAACTGGTGACCCTTTGGTTCACAGACCAGCACTCAATCCACTGAGCCACACCAGCCAGGGCTAAGCCATGTTAATATATTGAAGATAACTTTAGAGATTGTTACACATTTTCATTATAAGATACAACTAAAGTTTACATTTTACCACATAAGAATGATACTTTCATGTCTTCCTTCCAGAATGCAAATTAGCAATTTAATTACCTGAGGATTTAAGACTTCAAAACTCTATATGAGGTCAGTCTTTTCCTCCAATAAACCTCACTTACAGAGTAACTTATAAAGAAATTTTTGTTAATAGTATCAAACTAGTTAGTTTTACAAAAGCTTTGATTTTTGTCACAAACAGTATCATCAGCCTCCAAATAACCAAAGTTTTTTCTTAACCAATTGGCCACACTGTCATATTCTGCTATGCAATCCCAAGGTTCATTTTTTATTAACCCACAAAAGGGAGCCCTGTAGAGAAAAAAAAAGTAACTTATTACTGAAGATTTCAAAATGGCTGTATTTCTGTAGGACTACAAATAACACCCACTAGCCCATTTGTTCAACATACGGTTGGGCTCGGTTGGGCTCTGCGCCAGGTGCTGCAGGGAAGTAAATAATTAAAGCGTGATGAGGGCTTCTTAGAAAACATGGCTTAAAGATTCCTACATGACTCGTCCCTGCCTACCTCTCTAGCTTCCTCTCTGACCACTCTCCTACTCATTCACCCGCCGTGTTCCAGCCCATTTCTGCTGTTTGGACATGCTATGCCTGTTCCTGCTTTAGGACAAGTGCACCTGCTGAAGGACGTGGTAATAGTGGTAATTTAGTCCTCGTAACCTCATGAAATATAGAGACTGTTGTTACTCTCATTTTACAGATGAAGACACCTGGGGAACAGAGTTAATAACTGGCCGGGCTGGGGTTTGAGCCCAGGCAATTTGGTTTTAGATCTGCTCCATTTTTCTTGGTCAGTGCTATGTTTATAGTGCCTAGAATAGTGTTTGGTACAAAGAAGATGCTACATAAAATTTTGTGCAAATGAATAACTGTTATTGGAGAGACACGTGCAGTGGGAGTACATGGGGTGCACCCAACGGAGCTCTGAGGAAGGGGCTGGTGGTGGTCAGAAGTGATTTTCTGGAGAAGTCTATTCTTTAAATGGAGACATGACAGGTGAAGAGTCGGTCAAATGAAAATGGGGAGGCAGAATGCCCAGAGGAAAGGGCATATATAAAAGCTTGGATCTCCTCATGCTCATTCCCTAAAAGTTTTTTTCCTTTGAGTTATTCAACAAGATGCAGTTTTGGCAAAATTTTATTAACTTTTAAATCTTTTCTAGGGGACCTACTGACAAGCACTTCTGAACAACGTGTGACCCCACAGAGGCTGCTGGCAAGCTTTTCCTTGCGGAATCCTTGTTCCTGAATATGTTAAAGAGAGTTTCTTAGAAGAAAAGATATTTTTAAAAACTTGGTTACCTGTTTGCCATAGAAATTGGTGTCTCCCCTGAAGGAGGATCGAGAGCCAGTGAATGAGAACATCGGTAAGGGCACCGGGATGGGGACATTCACACCCACCTGGAGCAGAGCGAATCCATGTGAGACACTAAGAAACAGACTCAGACAACGGGGCTCTCCATCCAGAAGCATAAATGCTTGGTGTTAGAGAGACTAATTTTAAATATCCACCTTCCACCCAATTTCCATCTCATGAACTTTTATTGCTGAGGAAGAAATGGAGCATCCTGGGAGACCAGAGGGGCAGCAACTGATCACTATTTACCATCTCCCAGAACAATAAATGGCTATGAGAACCTCCTAAAAGTTCTGTTCACCAACCTGTCCAACATCTACCAAGTGGGAATATTTCCGAGCAGTGGCACCATTGGTGGTGAAGATGGCAGTTCCATTTCCATATGGGTTATCATTTACAATCTTAATGGCTTCATCCAAAGTGTCTGTCTCCAAAACCACAAGAACTGGACCAAAAATCTCCTCTTTGTAACAGGTCATGTTCGGCTGCCAGGAGTGACACATCCAGGAAAGAAGTCAGTATTTTATGCCTATTTGATTCTTTAGTACCCACTGTCCACATGCACAGCTTTCACGGTAGTGATCTCTTTTCATTTACACCACCTACTTTTTCTGAAGTGGTTTTCTTCTGTGTTCCACCTTCCAAGCTACCACTCATATAAATAACCTGAAATTCCTATTAAGTACAATTACACTCCTCTCTCTCAAGCACTTGTAGTTTTAGGTCCCATGACCCATCACTAGCTTTCATACTTGTATAACCTATTTATACAATTATTATGTTACTGAAAACTTACATAAAAATTCATTTTTAATAAATCAAACATATATTTAAAACACCACAGGGGAATTTTTCTGTTTAAAGAGACCCTGTGTTAAGTTTTCTGTAACATAAACAATCCATTCTCATTCACTCCTTTGCCTCCCAAATGAGTCTGTATATTTATATTTTCATATCAGGTCACATTAAACATTCAAAACATCCTTTACCACTGTAGATAGTGAGCTGTGTTTATTGCTTATAGGTGGATTTTTCCTCTCTAGTTCTTTGGCAAGAGATTTCATAGTTTCTACTATACTTATATTCAACTCAATTATTCAGGATTATAGTAGGATTAATGGGAACACATGTATTTCAAATAAAAGCCTCTGAACCTCAACTTCATCATTAATTTTAGCTGAGAGACTTGTAGAGTTTTGATAAATAAAAAAATTTGATAAATAAAAATTCTTTTTTCTTTTGTCTCTTTCTGGTGAAGATGCAGCTAAATTTAGGGCACAGAGTAAGTACTCAATAAATACTGTGTGGCTGATATGTTGATGGAGACACTGCAATAGCTAAAAGGTAGGAAGCAAGGAGGAATGGGAAGAGAAAATTAACATAAAAAATAAGTAGCAAGTATAATGCAAGATAGGGGTTGGGACAATATGGCCATTGGGCCAAATGTGGCATGGTGCCTGTTTTTGTACAGCTAACAAGCTAAGAATAATTTCTATGTTTTTTAAATGGCTTGAAAACAAATCAATCACAACACATAAAATTATTTGAAATTAAAATTTCATTGTCCATAAATAAAGTTTTATTAGAACACAACTACACAACGTTAATGGTTGCTTTCACACGAAAATGTCAAGAGTTGAGTAGTTGCAACGGACTATATATCCCTGCAAAGCTAAAAATATTTACTATCTAGTCCTTTATGGAAAGTTTGCTCACTGCTAATAGAGGGAAGAGAGATTAGGAGTGAGAGAGGAGGTTTACTCAGACTCTGATAAAATAACTGAGTAATTCTGGCAAGAGATGAGGTCTCTAGTCACTAAATGTTCCTCATTTACAAATTGGAGGGATGAAACTCCATAGGCTCTACTGTGCCTTCAGCTCCCATGTTCGGGAAATAAATAATCCAGACTTGTTTACCTTGACATTTGAGATGATGGTTGGTCCAACAAAATTGCCATTTTCATAGCCTTTGACTTTAATTTTCCGACCATCAAGAAGGATGGAGGCTCCCTCCTTTGTTCCACTATCAATCAGATTGCAGACTCGCTCTTTGGCCTGGGGGGTGATCAGAGGGCCAAGATCAGCTCCAGGCTGGTCTCCTGTAAAACAGCACAGAAGTGTTCGAGGTCTTCAATAACAAAAATTATGACTGCCAACTAAAGAGGAAACCAAATGACACGTACAGTATAAAGAGAAGCAATGGTAAGAACTGACATGACTGCTCCCATTGGCAAAGGCCGGAGTTAAAACCAAGAGCTTGGTGCCACAGACGCAAAGCGTAAAGAGGTAGCAGATAACTGATTACCTGCATTGACTCTCAGGTTTTTGGCTCGCTCCACCAGCTCTGGCAGCCACTTCTTAGCTTCTCCCACAAGAATTGCTGTTGAAAGAGCCATGCAGCGCTGACCAGCAGCTCCAAATGCTGCCCCAACCAGCTGGTTCAGGGTGTTTTCCTTATTGGCATCTGGCATGACTACCCCATGGTTCTTGGCTCCCTAGGAAACACAGAAAGTACATGAATCTTCCTTGGCAAAACACAGTTAGGCTAAGAAATTTGGCAAAGAATCTGAGATTTCAAATGAAAATTTAAGGTAAGGACATGAGAATTTATCCTTTATTGCTTTTTGAGGATAGATTTATTATTTTGATACTGCTTAAGTCCTGGTAACATTGAGCAAGTCTCCGGGTTACCCGATATGTGTTTATCCAGATCAAAACAAACCAAAACACAAGAGCCCCAGTCATCACATTAAGTCAAAATGATAGGCTAAACATTGCATTCAGGAACCAATGGGAAATTCCTTCTCTTTCCTGAGTTAGACAGGAAAGAATCTGTTGTCTACTGGGGTTTCCAGTTACATGAAGAGCTGTGTATACAAAGAGCTACCAGTAATAATGCCAGTAGCCAGCTGAAAAGCAAAACAGGAGGCAGACCTCTCCTGATAAACAATTTCTGGAAAGAGGTTCCCCAGACTGGCTTGCTTCTGATACATATGGTCATTTGCATGCATATTTTCAGATACAACTACAGTTGAGTACATGGATAAAGACCATGTCAGCTACTTAATTTTATCCAATTACATATAATAGACTGTTAGACACAGAATTCACTCAATAAATACATTAATTGTGAACTGGGAGGGACTTAAGGCAAACTGGCCAAAACACATCCAGTCATGAAAAGAAATGTGGGCATATCATGAAGTTTCCAAGCCTGTGCATAGGTGGCTATCCTCTACGCAACATTAGTCAAAGGGTGAGAAAGTAGTAACTGGACTTGGTACGTGGTATCAAAGAATTGTCAAGTATTTGATAAGAAGCTAGTAAAAAACAGCAATACTAGGCAACCAAGTAAGCCACACATCTCGTATAGGGATGTTGGGCTCTTCCCAGTGCTTTAAATAGTCTGACTTTTTGGGGAAGAAGGTATTTTGACCTTACTAGTTAGGATACGCCTTAAAAGAAGACAAAGTATAAAGGCCTAAAAGGAAGAAACAGGGCCAGAACTAGAATTCAGCTGTTACTGCTAAAGCCCAAAGAATTTGAATAACGTCCTCAGGGGAAAATGTGCCCTTTGGCACCAAAATTTGTTGTATGAGATAAAAGGTAATTAAAGTAACTTAGACTACAACTCATCACAGGGTTCATTGTTAACGGAAAGCTCTTCAGCATGAAATGGGAATAAGGAAACACCGGCATTAGCGTGGGATGAGTGGCCTCTTGGCTGAAGAGCTGTTTCTAGGTAATTTTAATACGTGTAACAGAGTTTGAGGGGAAAAAAGGAGTAAGAAGTCACCATATTGGCTTGAACTCTCTTGCCATGTCTTGATCCTCTCTCGAAGATGTACTCTCCCGCCTGGTTGGATCCCACAAAGCTGATGGCTCTGATATCCGGATGGTCACAAATAAAGTTTACAGCTTAAAGAAGAAAATAAACGATTACCACAGAAGAACAAATGGCTATGGGTTTCTCAACATCACAAATCTCCCCTTTCCCACTGCTATGAAGGAGAAGTTTTCACACTTTTGTGTTTCTATGCTGGATTCCCATTTTGAAGTTCTCTCTTTGTTCTTTTAATTCTTTAATCTACAAATTCTACTTAGCCTCTTCCCTTTATTTTTCTCATTTGCTATTCCAGAACTTCCACAATCTAACTTGGAAGGCTACAACTCCTATTTTCTTCCAAAATAACAGCCCACTAGAGCATTTGAGATCTTGCTTTCCAGTAATTGTCCTCAGTTTTGGCTCACATAAACTCATAAAATTCTCCAAAATAATAGCCCTTCAATACTCAATACTTTTGTCCTTCAAGGATGTGATATTTCTTCAACTGTCACTACACACCAGAACTCTGAGACCCTACTGCACCCTCACGAGAGACAACATAGAATAGCACGGCCATGTGCTGCTTAACAACAGGACTACATTCTGAGAAATTCATCAAGTGATTTTGTCATGGTGCGAACATCACAGAGTGCTCACACAGGTCTAGGTGGCATAGCCTACTACACACCTAGACTACACGGGATAGCCTGCTGTTCACAGGCTACAAGCCAGTATAGCATGCTTCTGTACAAAACAACGAGATTAAATTAAACACAAGGGAAATGATGCAATCAAGAGACACAGTAAACTCGGTCTGCCACCAGCATAATACACTATTTTATAGTAAACTTCCATTTCACAGTAAACGTTTTTAAGTAGAAAAAGCACACTCTAAAATACCAAAAAGTGTGGCACAGTACATACATAAACCAGTTCTGCAGGTGGTTATTATCATTATGAAGCACTATGTGCTGTATGTAATTGTACGTGCTGTACGTAATTGTACGTGCTGTACTTTGGGCCTATGGGTGGCAGTGCAGCAGGTCTGTAGACGCCAGCACCTCCACAAACCTGTGAGTGACACACTGCGCTGTACTGTTACAATGGCTACAATGTCTCCAGGTGACAGGAATTTTCAACTCCATTATAGTCTTTGGGACCACCGCTGTATATGCGGTCTGCTGTTGACTGAAATGTTATGTGGCACATGACTATTTAAAAGTAAAAACCAGTGCCAGCCTCCCTGGGGATGTACATTGCAGTTTTGATAGTTTCCAGCAGTGACAAATTACTTAATTTCATTATGCCTCCATTTTCTTATGCATAAAATGGAAAAATATCAATTTTCTTATCTGTAAAATGGAAAAATAATAGTACCTATCTCAAAGGGTTCCTACAAAGATTAAATGAGATAACATATATAAGGTACGAGGAACAGTGTCTGAAACACAGAAGCACTTTTTAAGTAGTAGCTATTGTGTGAAATTAGAAGGCCTTTAGTCTCTCTGAGGTCTATAGATTCTCTGAGCTAAATATCCTCACAAACTCGCTCAATATTGAAATGAGAACTTTCTCTGTAATTGTATCCGGGCCTTGCCCTCATCCGTATTTCTTTGTTCCAGTGTATTTTGCAGGGCAAGAAACCCTACTACTCCCCAGTTAGTTACCTTAGCACACAGATGGCAAAACAGTCAACAAACACGACCTTCAAACACGGAGGTTGCTACTGGTAAGCCCCTTCCTTCCTAGCTTCCTCATTCTAGAACATCCCATGACCACTCAGCACTGTGACGTTTTTGGTAGTCAGATCAAGTGCCACACACTGAAGGGCAGTTACCTTCATGTTGTCCGTGGATGATGTTCAGTGTTCCATCAGGGGCACCGGAGTCCTGGAGCAACTTAGCAAGAAGCATAGTTGCTCCAGGCACTCGCTCTGATGGTTTCATTAGGAAGGTATTGCCACATACCATGGCCACGGGAAACATCCAAAGGGGGATCATGGCCGGAAAATTGAACGGAGCAATGCCTGCACACACCCCCAGAGGCAGACGGTAGGAATAAAGGTCCATGTCTTTGGTGATGGATGGCATGGTCTCTCCCAGCATGAGGGACGTCACACTGCAGGCATGCTCAACCACCTCTGCAACAGAGAAGCAGCGGTCAGGCCACCAGCTGCCCGAACTGTGCACTGCTTAGCTTTAGCGCGTGCTAGAAAGCCCTGAGGCCAGGGAGTGGCTCAGGCCAATGACAGAGGGAATAAATACTAACTTGACCTTCCATGTGAAGGGGTTGTTCAGAATAAGATTCTGTGAATGGGAAAAAGACAGTAAAACGTACATACTTACGGGAAGATCAGTTAACTGAAACAAAGAATGAAGTAAACCAATTTCATAGATCCCTGGGGATTATTGCCATTTTCCACAAGTATCAAAAAAGATATCATGGGATAACAAAATCTACATAAAGGATAAAAGCAATCTCTCATTCCAGGATCTTTGCCTCCCATTTTCCTTTGCTCCCTTCCCAAAGGTCCCTGAAACTCCCCATGAGAGACTCCCAGCTTACGAAGGCCGCGAAATACATCTCCTTCAGCATCTGCTAGGGTCTTCCCTTGTTCCAGAGTGATTAACCTGGCAATTTCTTTCTGGAGAGAAAGCACACAAATAGAAAACACACAGACAGAAACCAATGCAAGGATGTGCCTCCTTTTAGTTCTCAGGCAGCCAAGGAAAGACAAAACTGGGCAAGAAGCAGTACAAGGGAGAGAGCCAGCCAGGACCTGTCTCTCTCTGGAAGCTACAGAGAGAGTGTGCAGTTAAAAGGGCCCCTGTGGAGTGACAAGTTTCCTCTAGATAAGTTTGGAAAATGGTATCATTCAGATTTCTTACCAAGTTTTCCTTAATAAGTTGTTGATAGCGAAGCAGGACCTGCTGACGGCTTAATACTGAAGTGTCAGCCCAAGCAGGAAAAGCACGTTTGCAGGAAGCAACAGCTGCATCCATTTCAGCCTTGGTGGCCTGAGGGACCCGACCAATGACCTCATTGGTGGCCTGATGGGAAAAAGCAGCATATCATCCTTTGCCGCTGCCCAACCTTGTCCATTTGTCTTCTAGTCACAAAGGCAACACTGCATGCTTCACAACAGACACCCTGGTCTCCACTTTCCCACCGTGTCCCCAGAATTCTAGGCTAGTCAGTTTGAGCAGCTTTGCTTACTGGGTTGTGGATGTCGATCCATTTGTCACTTTTGGATTCCACAAATTTCCCATCAACGAAGAGCTTTACAGTTGGCTGGGGGAAAAAACACATACACACAAAATTTTGTAACTTAATTGCTTTACTTCTGCCTCTTACTTTCACAAAGAGGAAGGAATCTGGGTTGATAATGTACAGCTCTCTACAGATGTTACCACTTGGAAGTGACACACAATGTACTTGGTTACAGTGTTTGTTAAGATGTGGCAGAGCCTCTCAGTACTGTGATGTCTTTGAAAATGGGCCATTCCCAGCTTATCACACAGTGGAGCTTCATGAGTGAACACATGTCACTGTAAAACTGAAACTAAAAAAGCAGCAGACTCAGTGTTAACAAAGATCAGCTATTACGATTTCTTGGCCCATTTGATTTCTTGGCTGATTTTCTGTCACATTATCATAATGTCGTACTTTTGTGGTCAAAATATTTTTAAAATGTTTTTATCTGTGATTTTTTTCTGAGAAGAAGTATACTTTCATTACATTTCCACCAAAAAGGTGGAAGGACTAAGGAGAGGGGACCTTCCCTAAAAAGAAACAATCATCTTCTGGAGGGCAGACCCCTTGTAGTGCAGGCTTCCCCTGCGAGGTGAGTGTTCTAGGAACCCAGCTATATCAGTGTACCAGCTGGTGTTGTTGTGAGAGGCGTTGGGCTTCAGGGAATTTTTTGGAAGACTCTTGCAACACCTTTGCCCATTTCATGATGGGTGATTTATGAGTGCATCTGCCCTCACACTCTGTTCACATGATATCACCCCGAGTGACTGTATTTTGTTTCCCCGGATGAAAAAAGTCCTCAAAGGGAAATGTTTTGCTGATGTGGAAGAGGTAAAACAAAAAATGGCAGCACTAAAAGGCATCAAAATCGACGAGTTCAAAAACTGGTTTGAGCAGTGGGAAAAAGTCTCAATAGGTCTATTGCACCGAATAGAGAGTACTTTGAAGGTGACTGAAGTTTAAACATGTCAGAATAAATACCCAATTTTCAAAAATAAATTCCAGTTTTCTGGGGGACCCCCCCCCATCCTGGGCCGCAGTGTGCACATGCTTCTCTACAGAAAGGATTGTGAGCAGCAGAGCTGTTTATCAGATCTTAGATACTGCAAACGGCTGACAGACACAAGGTCTGTAAGAACAACTCTAAAGGTTGCCAAGAAGTACAAATTTTCTGGCAGGGTCAACTAAACTTCTAGAAGCCATGAAAATGTTTGTATCTTCTAACACAGCAATCCTGTTTCAGGAGAGAAGTCATCTAAAAGAAGGAAAAAAACTATAAATAATTGCTTATAAAACAATATGGAAAAACTGAGGCAAATCTCAATGTTACAGGGAAAAAATGAGTTAATTCAGGTTGTATATACTTAATGTAGACATTAAAATCATAACCATGTATAAAGACCACCTTATTATACTGAAAATGCTTACAATGTAATATACATAATATTAAATATGAAAACCAGGATAGAAGGGAAGTTTCACAAATACTCTGATCACAATTACATAGAGAAAATAAAGGGGAATACCCCAGAACTACACTGGATTCCTTCTCAGACGTCTGCCTTCCATGCCAAATAAACTCACCACTGAAGAAGATGAGAAGCAGGATGCTGGATACCAAGTGGAGTTCACCTTGGAAGAAACCTGTGAGGTGACAGAATGACTATTTTGATAAATGAGAGCAGAAAATTATTAAAAACTTAGTAAATGGCTACCATATGCTTAATATTATAGTCGTTATTGTGGATATATGAAAAAAGACTTGATGTTTGCTCTCAAGGGTCATATAATCTTTTTTTTAAAGATCCTCACCCAAGGATATGCTTATTCATTTGAGAGAGAGAGAGACATTGATGTGAGAGAGAAGCATCGATCATTTGTCTCCCATATGTGCCCCAACTGGGGATGGAACCCCCAATCTAGGCACGTGCCCTGACCGGGAATCGAACCCACAACCTGCTGGTGTATGGGGACGATACTCCAACCAGCTGAGCAACCCAGCCAGGACAAGGGTCATATAACCTTTAAAGAGAAAAGATAGGAGACTGAGCTACAGCAAACTGAGGAAAAAATAAACCATAATGATTGTGTCCTTAATTTCCAAACAGCTCTGATTAAAAAAAAAAAATTTTGTCATTAGTCTCTATTTTCCTAATTTTTGGCCTGGAAAAAGTAGTACCATAAATCTAACAATATGAAAACACTTAGCATGGTATCTAACACAATAGGGGTTGAATATAAAACAGTATATAACCAAGTATCAAAAATAATGTGCCCATATAAATATCTGAATACAAATGTTCATAGCAGCTTTATTTGTAATAGCTCAAAACTTAGAAACCCATATGCCCACCACTGGATGAGTAAATAGGGAAACTAATGTGGTATATCCATACATTGGACTTCTACTCAGCAATATAAAATGAACTATTTGTAAGTGCAACAATGTGAATAATTACAGTAGTTATATTGCATAAAATAAGTCAGACATAAAGAGTACATACTGGGTAATTTATTTATATAAAACAAGGAAATGCAAACTAGTCTGTAGTGTCAGAAAACATATCAGTGGATGCCTAAAGATGGTGAGGCAGGTAGAGAGGAGAAGGTAAAAGGGAAACTTTTGGGGGTGTGGATGTATTCATTATCTTGATTGTGATGATGTTTTCACAGGTATACAAATATTAAAACATCAAATGGTACATTTTTAATATGTATGGTTTATGCCAATTTTATTTCAATAAAGCGATTTTTAATGCCACATGCACTGTATAGGGTATAATCAGAATACTGGGAGGATTGGTTCCGATAACTCTCTAAATACATAGTTTGTATGTATGTTATGAAAGTTGATTTAAGGAATATTAAAGTCTAATCAAAGTGAGCAATCTGAAACACCTGGGACTATACAAGGAGTATAAAAGAAAGCTGCAATCTAATAATCCGTGGTCTGGTCTGAGGAGAGACCGTGCTAACCCACGGGTTGGAGCCTCACGGCGTGCAAGAATTCGTGCACCCACAGTGCTGTCCGGGGGAAGGGTGCTGGTCCTACAGGTCAGCAGACAGACCTTCCAAATGCCTAGTCTGCTTCCTCCCCCACTCCACGCAAAAGCTATTTTAAACCACCAGCACTCTCGTATCTTATTTATAGTCATGTTTCCAATACCAACCTTGTACATAGTAGGTGTTCAATAAATATCTACTGTACAAAAAAGGTCCCCTGGGCCTGACTGCGCCCCACCCGACTGGGTTAGGTGTCTTCTGTTTTGTACTCCCATAGCAGCCAATATTTCCCCTATCAGGTTTATTTGCCTCTGCTGTGACTGCCCGGGCACTTGTCTGTTTCCCTAAAGCCTGTCACTTCCATTAAGGTAGGCACTGTATCTGTCTTTTTTTTTTATTTTTTAAAGATTTTATTTATTCATTTTTAGACAGCGGGGAAGGGAGGGAGAAGGAGAGGGAGAGAAAACATCAA
Source organism: Macrotus californicus (assembly GCA_007922815.1). Taxonomy (NCBI): domain Eukaryota; kingdom Metazoa; phylum Chordata; class Mammalia; order Chiroptera; family Phyllostomidae; genus Macrotus; species Macrotus californicus. The sequence continues at coordinate 142,016 of VMDR010000978.1, forward strand.
TGTGTGGTTGCCTCTTGCACGCCCCCCACCGGGAACCTGGTCTGCAACCCACGCATGTGCCCTGACTGGGAATCGAACCAGTGACCCTTTGGTTCACAGCCCTGCTCAACCCACTGAGCTACACCAGCCAGGGCTGTATCTGTCTTGTTCACCTACTTTAGAGTTACTGTGATCAAGATTGTATTATTCTATTATTATAAATAACTTATTTGCTCTCCTTGCTATTTCAAAACTTATCAATTATCTTAAAACTTCCAACTCTGCTACTTCCCTCTTCTTCTCCAGAGCTGACCTTATTTTCCTACTGCAGAGGAAACAGAAACAATTAGATGAGAACTTCAACTTCCTACTGGCAAGTCTACAACACTGACCGGCAACTACACTCATCTCTTTTTCCTTCTTCCCTTTTACCATGGAGAAGGTAGCCAGCAAGCTCTAAGAGGACAAAGTGACGGGAGACAGGTGCACCGTCAGTATCTGTGGGCGACTGAAGTGGCACCTGTCCTCCGACCTAAGGCTAATCTCTGCACCTGTGCTGTGAAGCCATCCTCTCCTGCCTTTTGCCCTCCCATCAGTTATCCTTTCTTTCCTGTACCTTAACCCTCCCTCTGTCTAATAGCCAAGGTTCTCTGTATGACTTACATTATTTCCTCATCTCCCGCTAACTCTTCAATCCACTCCAACCTTCATGCCTAAACACCAGTGACTTCCGGCATCCCAGGGACTCTGCAGTGACTGACCTCTCAGCAGAGGTGACGAGGCGCGGAGGAGAGGCTATCCCATGATGTGACTGCTGTGGGACCCTGCTAACTAGATGGCTAAATAGATCCTGGCCAAAACAGAGACTGCTTCCCAAAAATCCCCTCAGGAACTATCTGATTGACCCCTCCCCTATGTCCCAGGCATGCTGGTTCCTGAAAGAGGCCATAATCCACGCCCCAAGCAAACATGCAAAGCATTTTCCCCTTATCTGGGGCAGCTGCTGCCCCTGTACCCCATATCCAGCCCTGTCCTATGGAACCCCTTAGTGCTACATGGCACAAAGGATACCCATATCATCTCCCCATCACTCAAGATGAGCCCCATAAATACAGGGTCTGGCACAAATAATGCCCCCTTTTCATTGCAAAATCATCAGCATATAATTCTGTAACATAACATCACACTCAAAGCACACCATATGACATTTTAGGTAAAATTTTCAAATCAAAACTAGAAATTATTACACCCATATTATTATCCTACCAACCACACTCAAGCAGGTGTTACTTCTGCCAGACCCTGTAAATAAGTTCCCTTAATAAACTTTATGCCATGAAGGAATTGTCAGCCTCTTTCTTTGGTCTCTCAACCCTAGGAAATTTTACATAACACAGAGTTCATCCAACTCTTCTTCCTGAACCCCCTTTTCACTTGTCTCTTGTACCCCTGTATCTCTTCCAGCTCTTAGACTACTTCTCTGCCTTCTTTGCTAGTTCATTCTTCTGTACCTGGCCACTTTGGGACTTCTTGTCTTCTCATTCTACATGCTCTCCGAGAGTGATTTTATTGCCTCCTTAATTAGTTAGATCCTGATGGCTTAACTAGTTAGATCCTGATGATGCCCAAATTTGTAGTCCTTAGCCAGAATCTTCTTCGTCAGGCAGTATCTGCATAACTAATTGTCTTTTCTATATCTCTACTCGTTATTTAGGTACATGTTGGAAAAGCTGAACTTATCTTCCACCAACCTGATCTGCTTCTGATAGCCCACCTTGCAGTGAATGAACTACGTACTATTCACCTAGTTGCCTAACCAGAAACCTGAATATCACCCCATGTCCCCACAGTGAAAAAAAAAAAGTCCTGGTAATTTGTTCTCCCAGAAATCTTTGAATACACCCCTTTTTCTCTAGCTCTTCTGTGATCACCCATACCACCACTGTCTCTTACCTGGATTTCAACTTTAAATCTTCTGAACCTAGTTTCCACCCCATAGCCAGAGGGTCTTTCTAGAACACAAATCTGATCAGATCACTTCCCCCTCCCCCACCCCATTTAAAACCCTCCAATGGCTTTCCACTGCCCTTGGGAAAAAGACTAATCTTAATGTTGCTAGAGGACTCTACATAGTATCTTTACTTCTCAAGTTTCATAGATTGCCACGTTCCTCCTTGCTCTCTACGTTCCAGCCATTCAGAACACGTTTTGAGTTCTCTTTGTCCTTGCACACACTGTACCTTCTGGCCTGGAATTTCTTCATCCCATTTGCTTGGTTCATTCCTACCCCTCTGCTCCCTACTTAGCCATCACTTTGGGTATATAGGTGCAGGTCAGTTTTGTAGTTTGCCTACTAGGGAGTTGAGGAAGTTCTCACTTCGTGGTTTCTGTTTCCTCTGAAGTAGGAGAAACAAGGTTAATTCCTGGGAGCGAGAGAACTAGCAGACTTGGGAAGTTTTTAAATCTCGATCTCGGATCTACGCTAAGTACCTGATGGTGGAGTTGATACAACACTTGAATTCCTCTATTTCTCATATCGTATTTTGGAATACCGTCTTGTTTAATTATTAAGTCTCTTTCCCCTTAGATCACTGGAAGGTTGTATCCTCAAGCCCCTAGCACTGTTCCTGGAGTGGAGTAAGCCCTCAGTCATATTTTGCAGAATGAAAGAATGAGTACTCACCAAGAAACCATTTGATATTAATTTTGTTTCACGTATACTCTCTAATAGGGCAGAACATGCATGGATCAGACAACTTGAACTTTCTAGGCCACTTAGTTTTATTTTTTTCACTTGCACACAGCCTCCTTGCTGTCAAGAAAGCATAAAAGGCACTATATCTGGTCAAATGAAACACTATCACAAAGTTTTTGACAGGTTAGATTGCCTACCTGTTCTTCATTTCCTAAGAAATAATCATTAGCACTGCCACTGAAGAAACCATCCTACGTACCACCACATCAAAATTCTTGCTCTCCAGATGTTTATTTTGTCCTTGCTATTTCCTTTACCAGGAACTCCCTTCTCCACTTGGCTAAGGATGTGCTAGTCTTGCAAGCCTCAAGCCAAGAGCCAACTCCTTTTGGAAGATTTTCCTGAATTGTACAGGTTGAGTTTGGGGCTCTTTCCCTATGTTCCTCCAATACACCGTGCGCTCCTATTACTTGGCACTTACTGTTGCATTCTAATAACGGAGATTTCAGTGAGTATTTTATTTACTTCTCCTTTCCCAAAGCCTGGGGAGAGTGCTTGACACAGAAAGAGATGCCAAGATTGAAGTCCTGAGTCTAGTTGGGAAACCTTGGATGACTTTAGCCATAAGTGTTAGGTAATTTACTTGTTATATTCATTAATTCTAATCTTCACAAATATTCTTAAAACTAGAAAATGTTGGCCCTCGCTGGTGTGGCTTGGTGGATTGAGCACCGGCCTGTGAACCAAAGGGTCACTAGTTCGATTTCCAGGCAGGGCAATGCCTGGGTTGCGGGCCAGGTCCCCAGTAGGGGGCTGCGCAAGAGGCAACCACACATTGATGTTTCTTTCACTCTCTTTCTCCCTCTCTTCCCCTCTGTCTAAAAATAAATAAACAAAATCTTTAAAAAAAAAGAAAGAAAATGTTGGAGCTGGGATGAAATCCAAGAATGATTGTGAAGCCTGTGCTTTTTACACATCACTGAGGCAAGTCACCGAGACTCTCTTTAAGACTGGTTTTCTGAATGGGAATCATAATACCACAAAGAGCATAAGTTCTAAAGTTTACTAGCCACCATAACAGAGAAGATATGCTGAACATGTACTTTAAATAACTGAGGTCATGAACTCTCTCCTTTACACGTCCTTTTGATAGTCCTCTAAAATTCATGACTGCTGGAATCTAGACTGTTCTTTATCATGTTTCATGTTACACTAACCACTAGTTGGCTAAGGATTACTGTTTCTGTTCTTTTCCAGTTCAACTCAGAAGTTTCCTCAAATGAGTAAGAAAATAGTGTGTTTCCAAAATAAAGTACATGGGAAGGGAGATTTTTCTCCTTGTTGCAAAAGATAAAAACCCTCTTAAGGATCTCGTCTTCTTTAAAAAAATTATTTATTTTTAGAGAAAGGGGAAAGGAGGAAGAATGAGAGAGAGAGGAACATCAATCCCAACTGAGGACCTGGCCTGCAACCCAGGCATGTGTCCTGACTGAGAATCGAACCAGCAGGTTTGGTTTGTAGGCTGGTGCTCACTCCACTGAGCCACACCAGCCAGGGGCAGGTGCTCTTCTTAATGACTCAGTGTGATTGAGGGGCCAGGAAGGAGGCAAAGGAAAAAGTCCATTTCATTGAAAGGTTTCAAGGAGAAATAGAAACATAGGGTGGAAACTTTGCATTCCTACTATTAAAAAAGGAACTAGAAAAACAAAACTGGGATGACAGCAAGAAATATACCAGTGAAGCCAGATCATCTGACAAACCCTTCCAACCCATTCTCCACACTCTCCCATTAAACAGCATATTTAAACATTAACCTTTGCTGACTCTGCTAAGAATCCTAAAAATGAGTAAGTTTCTGCAGAACTCATTAAACCTGGTAAATACCATTATTATCTAAAAGTCCAGCAATATAAAGGAAGAAGTTCCCAGGCTGGAAGTAATGAGTAGGCAGGGCATGTTGTTTTTGCAGATTGGAGAATGTTGTCTACAGCAAATCTTGCCTCACATTCCAAGTCCTTGCTAAATTGTGAACAACGGGGGAAAGGCTATGAACAGAGTTGAAGGTCATAGGTCTCAGGCATGAGCTCCTGTAAGCTCTTCCACCTTCCTTGGTCTGGCTTCCTAGAGGACCCAACTACCCCAGCCCCCAGGGGCAGTGTTGAGAGTGTGTTGGCCCACAGGCTTAGGGGCAGGAACTTGGAACTCAAACTTCTTGTCTTCCTTGGCTCCCATTTTCTATGACCTGTTTTAGAAATGTTTAGTGCCCTGCATGTGCTTGAGACAAACTAGTAGCATAAATGTGTTCTTATTTACCACCACCGTAAACACTGTAACTTTGCTGAGAGCAAGTTTAACTGAAAGTCTTGGCAAGCAAGGGCACAGCCCGTGGCCTGTGGAAAACAGCTTAGCAAACGGCTGCTGCGGGGAAAAACACTTCTAGAAGACGATTCAAAGTCCATTCCCTGACCTCACCCCTCTTGGGTCCCCTCCTTCTCCTCTTAAGCTCGGATTGTGGACAGTGAAATAGAGTTGGGGAAGGGAACAATCTGGACGCTCCTGGCAGTTGCAAAAGCTCTAAAAAAGGTGACCAGACGGGAGTTCTAGGGAGAGAGGTGGCAGGTGGAGAAGTGAAAAGTAAAGAATGTGGGCGTACCGAGGAGAGGTGAGGGTAAGAGAGTGTGACAGCAGTAACGGGGCAGGGCTAGAGGAGGAGAGTGGGCCAGAGCCAGACAAGGGGAGGCTCAAAACAAAACGGGGGGAAGGGCAGAGGTGATAGTCTGGAGCTGGACCCAACGAGTGCGGATACGGAGGGAGGTGGTTGGGACAGGGCCGCACGTCTTGTGGGAACAGCAGGGTCGGCCGGGAAGGGGCTGAGTCAGAGAGTGGACGGCAAGGATCCAATTCCTAGCTCCGCAACCCCTCGGCGCCACCCTCACTCGCCTGCAGGATCCGAGCCCGCACTGCTGCAGCCGCCACCACCGCCGCCATGGTTCCCAGGTGCTGCTTCTCCGCCTCCCGGGGCCTCTACTCCCCGTGACTCCCTAGAAGAACTGCAGCTACCAGACTTCGCCCCACCATCCTGCCGCACCTCTTCATTGGTGGAGAGGACCATTTCCCCCAGCCAATCACTCACCGTGACTCCTGACTCCACCCCTCATTCCCAGTTTTGGGGCTAGGCGATTGGTCAGAAGTGAAAGAGCTCTCGCCCTTCTCCCACCTCAGCAAATTCTGTTGGCGGAGGTAGGGAAGACGCCCCTAACTCGGGTGCTCTATATTCAGCGCGCAGAGAAGACGCCCCCTAACCGGGAACCCCGATTGGCCACAGGGACTACTGCGGCCCCACCCCACAATGAGGAAAGTAAATAAAGCCCTCCTAGAATTTTGCAGGCGCTCCACCTCCTCCAGTGCGCGAGGGGCTGTGGCCAGCACTGGGGGCGGGGCTAGGCTTTCACTGCCCTATGGGGGGAAAACGAGATGGGATTGGGAGAGTTGGGGATAGGGTTTCTCTTTGGGGGCGTGGCTTGTGAGTTCTGGCTTTCCCGCCGACGGTTGGCCACGTCACGCGACATGGGTTGGAAGATGGCGTCTCCCACAGAGGGTAAGAGCCGGCTTAGAGATCCTTCCTTCGCCTGCTCCCCTGGCGACTTCCGCTCTCCGTCTGCCTGTCCAACTTACACTTTTTTCTTGGGCTCCTCTTTTTTCCGTTCCACTTCTCTTCCTTAGGATGCGGGTGCGTCTTCACTTCGCCGATCCTTCACAGCTGCTTCATAGGTGCCCAATTTCCCCTCTGTGTACCAGGCGGGTGGAGGACAGCACCCGCGAGGGACCTATCCCGGGGCCTGTCGCTCCCTTAACCTCACTTCACTGAGGGCCGAGGAGGGATACTGCTGTGGGAAAGGAGGTGCCTTACTGTGGCTTTCTTCTGGGGCGACCCATTGAAGGGTCACTTCTCTTGTCTTTGATCACCTGGAACGATTCTCTCCAACCCTCGCTGGGATTGGTGGCTGACTTCATCCCGGGACTGAACATGATTCTCTTCTGTCTCGCCGGATTGGTACGGTTGTCTTGGCAGCAAGAGAAGCGGGGGACCTTCCCGGCCCCTCGCCAGGAGAGTCCCAAGGAAAATGAGAATTGAGATTTCTTTAGTGTAGTCTTGCACACTTCTCAACCTCTCTTTCCTCTGCTGTATGTGTTTTCTCAGGCTGAGTGAGTGAACGATTTCTGCTTGTGTATTATCTTAAGATGTAAGTCGTCCCAGCAGCTAAGTGGTTTGAGTATACACGTATGCTTTTGCTCTCGATTCTGCTTAAGAGAGTTAGGGTCTTGCAGCCATTTCTGAACTCATTTTTTGCTTCTATTGCCCCCGTCCCCACGTCCAGTTCATTGATAAGTAGTTTACCCTCCTCAAGCCAATACATTTTGTGTTTGCAAGGAATCTTTGGAAGTTGATTGCAGGAATGAGGAGATCGAGGCCAGGAAAACTGGATTGACTATCTACTATATGAAAGGCGTAATGTTAGGTGCTTTGAGTGAAGAAACAATCAGAATGTAAACGCTTGCAGTTTCAGGTCTTATTTTAGATGTCACCTTCCGGGTGGCTTTCCCTCCTCTTCACCATTGTTCACTATCTCAGTACCTTCCTTGTCAGCATGGTATATTCTGTTAACTTTGCCCCTTTCACAGATTATAAATTCTAAGTCTGTCTTCTTCATAGTTGAAAGAATGATTTGACATATACATAAATAATATATTACTTCCTCTTAACTTTCAGGTTAACTGAGTCTTAAGTTTTTTGAGTGCAGGTAGACTGTATAAGAAATTATTGGTGTTCAGAGTCAAAAGAGATTCTTTCTCCTGCTTGGGTGCTCTCTAGTTAAATTGCCCTTCTCTTCCCAGAGAAAACGAAGGGGGAAAGAGGGCATTGAAATACTTAGCCAAGGGAATGCGGAATTATTATTTAATGGGCACAGAGTTTCAGTTTGGAAGGGTGAAAAGTTACGGAGATGGCTTGTGATGATGGTTGCACAATATTGTGAATGTACTTAATGCCACTGAACTGTACACTTAAAACGGTAAATTTTATTATGTATATTTTACCACAATTTAAAAAAGTTAGCCAAGCGGTAGAAGTATAAGTAATTTCTGTTAAAAATTTTAGTTTATTAGGTTATGTTTTGATTTGTAAGTTGTGGAGATTTTAGAGCTGTGTTCCCTGTGTTTGATTTTTCTTTGGCTAAGAAGAGTATTGGAAACGTTATGTATTTTTTCCTTTGATCTTCTAGTCATCTCCATTGTTGCTCTTTGCATTCTTGATTCTTAAAAGTTTTCAGTTTCATCTTTTACAAAGTTTCACTTCTCTGCCTAATCTTTTTTTTCACATCTGACAAAATCAAGCTGAACCCTTTCTTTGAACTTAAATTTAGCTTCTAAATAAGTACATCATCCTAAAATATTTCCCTGCTTACCTCTCTCACTTCTATTGTTAGTGTTCCACCTGTCCTTATATTTAAAACTTAATTCAAATAATGTTGATTTGAAAAAGATTAGGTCATTGCCCTGGCTGGTGTGGCTCAGTGGATTAGTGCCTGCTTATGAACCAAAAGGTCACTGGTTCAGTTCTCAGTCAGGGCACATGCCTGGGTGGCAGGCCAGGTCCCTGACTGGGTGTGCAAGAGGCAACCAACTAACGTTTCTCTTGCACATTGATGTTTCACTCTCTTTCTCCCTCCCTTCCCCTCTCTCTGAAAATAAATAAATATAAATATTTTTTTTAAAGAAAAAGATTAGATCATTTACTCATTTGCCTTTTAATGCTGAATTTTCTGGGACTTTTTTGAAAAGCAAAAAATTGAAATCAAATAAAGCCATCTAATTACTTAAATTATGAGAGTAAGACTCACAGCAGAGTCTGCGTTATGCCCCTGACTGTGGCTTTCATGCAGCCACCCTTGTTGGTTATTGGCTCCTACCTCCAGTAAGTTTTTGTTATGGTTGAGCTTCCCATTGGTAACATTCCTTGGGAATTTGAAAATTGACATTTTGTGTTACACACAGCTTTCCTTTCTTACAATTTTTGGATGCTTTGGTTAAGGAAATTTATTAGGGTTGAGTTCTTGATCAATTAGAATGCCATTGGAAATTCTCTTAGAATATAAGGGGAAAGGTTCAATTTAGAGAAAAGTTCATGTTGAAAAATTTATATATATGTACATTTTCTGGGGAGTGAGTCCTTAGCTTTTTTTCTTTTTTCTTTTTCCAGATTTCAAAAGATGTGGCTTACCCAGAAAATGTTAAGAACTACTGTTTGAATTATTAAATTAACTATGCAACTAGTTAGTATACTGAGCATACAATATGTATTCAACAAATGTTAACTGTTGTTAATGTCCAGTATCTAGTATGTGCCCAGGCAAGAGTGGCGAGGAAATGGTGTCAAAGAATTCGGCTGAACCATGTAGGTCATGGTAGATACAAATTCATGAATTTAGCTGGGGAGAAGTCCTTTAAGCTGGAGAGTAACATGAACTGATTGGCTTTTTTTTTTTTTTTTTCCAGTCAGTTCTGGCTCCCTTGCAGAGAATAGATTTGTGGGTGTGGAGGGGAAGGGGTAAGAATGGGTAAAGGGAGACTTGTTCAGAAATTGTTGAAGTAGTCCAGGAGAGAAGTGATGGTTCCTTGGTTAATTAATTTGGTTTCAGGGAATATTTTGAAGATAGAAACTAGTGGATTTACTAATATTTTATTATGGAAGGGTGGAGGAAATGGAGGCATGAAGAATGGATGGCATTGGAGTTCTGGAGAACGGGTTTGTGGTGGTGCTATTTCTTGAGATACAGAGGACCAGGAGAGCATGGTTTTGAACATATTAGACTTACGGGATTTTTTACACATGTAAATAGAGATGTCAAGTAGCTACTGAGATATATAACTCTGAAGGTCAGGGAAAGATTGGGACTGGAAATATAAATATGGAATCATTGGCATGGGAAAGGCTTTGGGACTAGATGAGATCTGCTTAGCAGACTTTAGGTAGAGAGTGAAGCCAGCTTAGGATGGGGCCTGAGTGGAAGGGGAGACTGAGGAAGGGGTCAATGAGGAAGGAGAAACACCAGCATAGTGGTCTTACAGAAGCCGGAAGTGGAGTGTTTCAAGGAGAGTGGTCAGTGCGTGAGTGCTGCAAAGAGAGCACATAAGAGAAGAGAGAAGTGACCACTGGGTTGAGCAGCATAGGTCAAGGATAGCCTTGACAGCAGCAGTTTCTGCGTACAGGGGAACAGAAGCCTGATTGCAGTGGGTGAGGGAGTAGAGACAGCGTTGCAGATAGACAACCCAAGAATTTTGCAGTGAAGGAGGTAATAGAGTCAAGAAAGTTTTTTCAAAGAAGGAAAGTTCTAGAGCAGACTTGCTTGCTGTTGAGTGTGAGCCAGTAGAGACAGTAGAAACTGATTGTGCGAGAAAGATACTGTTATTTATGATGCCTTTGACAGAACAAGAGAAGGTGGATTCAGAACCCTAGCAGAGGAGTTTGTTTTCCTTGAGAGCAGGGACACTTAACTGATTGTAACTGGAGGAAAGTCAAAGAGTGTGAGTGAAGGTGCAGGTGGGTGTGTGGGTCATTGTTTCCTAACCCCACCAACACATTAGAGGTCGGAAAAGTGAAGTTTAATGAGAGAGTATGATTCAGTTGTACAACACTTATTTGTAGGTATGCAAATCAGATCTGTAGACTTCTAGATGAATGACTGTTCCAGTATGTTATATTCTTTGAGACTGAAATGTTTTAAAATATAAATGAACATGTTTTGTGTCATGTGGGCTTATCTGGTTATTTTGTTCTAGGGACAGACCTGGAAGCATCTTTGTTAAGTTTTGAAAAACTTGACCGTGCCTCACCAGACCTTTGGCCAGAACAATGTAAGTTTTTGGTTTCTTTATATCAGAATCAATACAGGAGAACCAGTCCTACACTGAGGGAGATTTTTGAAGAGATGTCGTTTAACTGTAATGGTTAAAATTTTAATTTTACTTCAAAGGGAAGACTCTGGTTCTGTGGTCCAATGTTAAGAATAGCTATTTGGTGGTTTAATTTTCTTCAGGACACAGTGCAACTCAGAAAATGATAGAGAGCCTTTAAAAAACAATTATTTAAAAAAATGTCTGTAATACAGAGATATGTAATGTATTTCCTCACCTCCTTCAATCACTCTTATAAAATCATTAGTAGTTTGGTATAATCCTTTTGACCTTTTTTATACTTATTCAGTTAAGCAAATAAATATATATTTTAAAGTATATAGAGGGATTTTTTTGGTTTTGTTTTGGTTTTTGGGGTCATATGTGCATGGTCTACAGCTTAACTTACTCCACCTAGTAGAAGTAATATATTACTAGATCCTTCCATGTTACACTAGATTAGATATACTTTATTCTTTTAAAGTATTTCATTGTATAAATATGCTGTAGTTTATGTATTCATACTCTATTTTGGAATCTAAGTTATATCCAATTTTTGATATTACAAATGATTTAATGATGACTGTTCTTGCGCAAATATCTCTGTGCACGTGGAAGAGGGTGACTGTGTATGAGAGTGCTCATTTACTCACATCCTACCTGGTATCGAATGTTACTGATCTTTATTATTTTTAGTTTGTATATCCCTAAGTGAGATTGAACATCATTTTATTTTTAAATACCTGTTTTTTATTTTTATTTTTTTTATGTGATTCTTCCTATGAGATATTTAAATAAACAATTGGATTGGCAGAACAGCACACCTAAAATGGAGATTTAAACTTTTATTTGGTAAGAGATACTGTATCTTGCCACTCCCCCATTCAGCTAATCCCTGACCCTTCAAAGTTTCACTGAGGCATTATTCTCTCTGAGAAACTTTTCCCGTCCCCTCAGTCTGATTTAGACTTCCTTCCTTTTTTTCTTTTTGGTGGCAGTGGTCGTGGTGGTAGGCGGGGGTCTTTCCATAGCACCTGGCGTCTTTCTCGGGGCACTTTAAACAGTATAATAGTTACTGATTTACTCTCTCTTCTCTTCCGGACAGTAAGCTCCCTAAAGATAAGTCTGTTTGCTTCTTATTATTTGAATCTTCTATGTCTTGGACACTAAGATGTTTATTGAATAAATGATGTATTTTTTTCTTTTTAGTACCAGGTGTTGCTGAATTTGCAGCTTCTTTCAAAAGTGTAAGTAATATTTTACTTACCTACTAAAAGTTTATTCAATGTTTTGCTCCTTGGTAAAGGCTCAGTATCTCTTATTTCTTTGTTTTCAAGGACAACGTCATCAGTCTTGAAATCACTTTGTAACTGCAGCCTGGAAATCTCTTTGTACTATTATCGTGTTAATTGATGATAATGTCTTCCCCTGTCTGAGTGCCCTATTTCGGCATTTTTGACCTTTGTCTAGCAGCCTCTTTTCTTAGCTTGAATGCTGTCACCTAAGGCAGTTGAAATATTTAATATGACACCAGCATTGTTTTTGCCCAGACTGTGATCTGCAGCTGTTCTCTTTTCTCTGTGTGGGGTATTATGACCTTAACTTATACCTCCTTAGAGGGTTTTTGAAATTTCTCAGTGGTTCATCAGAAACCGAAGGAAGATACCCATTAGAACCACAACATTTCTACTTCCAGGGGACCAGGCACTGCTAGATGCTGTACATATGTTCTCTTATATATTCCTACAGCCAGGAGAATATGATTATAATATTATAATATTACTTACATGATGTTTACTGTGTGCCAGGCACTGTTCTAAGCACTTTAAATATATTATTTTATCTTCACAAAACCATATGAGGCATTTTACAGACAAAGATATAGGCACAGAGTAAGAAAGTTACCCAAGGTTATATAGGCCATATGTGGCAGAATCAGATTTGGAACCCATTAGTCTGATTATTGGCATCCACACTCTTACCACCACACTCAGAAGCATTGCGGCCCAATATTGAAAGCACTGACTGACAGAAACACCCGGAAGATAAGTTATTTGCCCAAGTCCTAGTAACAATCCAGGATTTGAACACATGCCTGTCTGATTATAAAGCCCATGCTCTTTCTGTTAAACCATAACATCGGGGATTTATAATATAAAGCTCACAGTACCATACTATATGTTTAGCATTCTCTACTTGTTATCAGAGTTAAAGCTACTGAGTTAAATATTAAGGCCCCTTTGGGCCTGTGACTTTCAGGTCCCATGAAAGTATTTGTTCAGAGGGAGTCTGACTTTGTAGCCTTTTTTCATTTTTTTCCAGAGCTAGGGTTGTGTGTAAGCAGGCCTGTGCTCCATCAGCATGCAGAGTTTAGAATAGCATAGGGCTTTGGAGTCAAAACACACTTGGATTTGAATCCTGAATCTGCTTCTTAATTATCTGTGATCTCAGCAACTTTTCTAACATTTTTGAGCCTTAGTTTTCTCATCTGAAACTACCTCATAGGATTCTTTGTGCCTTAATGCATGTTAAACACTGCGCATAGTACCTGGGACATAAGAAACAATAGTCAGTAGCTATTAGTATTAAATCAGCTTTTGTCTCAGAGATGGAGTAGAAAGTACCTGATTTAATTTTTAAAAAAGATTTTATTTATGTACTTTTTTAAAGAGAGGGGAAGGGAGGGAGAAAGAGAAGAGAAACATGGATATGTGAGAGAAGCACCAATCAGTTGCCCCCTGCATTCCCCCAACCAGGACCTGGCGGACAACCCAGGCATGTATCCTGACCAGGAATCGAACCGGTGACCTTTCAGTTTGTAGGAGGACGCTCCACCCATTGAGCTACACCAGTCAGGACTGATTTAATTTTTTTACATTCTATTCACACTGACTTTCCAGTTTAGTTCATTGTATGTGTTAACAACTAAGTATTTTGATCATAAATAAGTAGTTTTAAAACAACGTTTATTAGAATATGTTATTTTTTGAAAATTTGATTAAGTATCCACATCTTTTCTCTGGAAGTATGCACAAGCATACTGAGTTTTAGTTCTAGGGCTTCAGGGTCATCCCAGGTCCCCTGGTATAATCTGTTCCCTGAAATGGTGAGTTTGACCTTAGAACCTTCTAGAGGAGGTGTGTTAGGGTAGTGATTCTGAACTCACAGCACATGGATTTTGAGTTCTGATTCCGCTAGCTGTGTGACCTGAGGCAGGAGATGTGCAATCTTCCTGTACATGAGTTCTTTCATTTGTGAAGTGAGAGTAATAATACCTGTTTCATGGGTTTGATTTAGAAATTAAATGACAATGCATGTGAAGTGCTTCGCCGGTCACATAGTGTTGGGTACATTTTTAAAAAGAAAAAGGGCTCAAAGCTGAGGTCATGTTTCTCAGCTGTACCCCTGCCTGTACGACAGGATGGTCAGTATGCAGTTGTGGAGCTTTAAAATACATGCGCCCTGTTTCTTGCTCCACTCCCTCCACTGGACCCTCCCCCCACTCCTGGTATTTTAAATCAGAGCATCTGGGGGATGGCCAGGTTGGGTTTTTTTGTTTGTTTGTTTTGTTTGTTGTATCATAGATGATTCTTATTTGCAACTAGGATTGAAAACTCGCCCAAAGCTATTCTAAGAAGGGGCTCTTTCAGATTTTGTAAGTTCATGTTCAGAAGTGAGAAGATAACTTGAAATTCTGAAGTTTTCTAAAATATCTATCATAAAATGAAATTTCAAGTGATGATCATTACAATGTCCTTACAAATTGAGGAATTTCTCATTCTCAGCTCTTTATACCGGTTCTTCTGCTAGACAGTGTTACCTACTGATATTGTTTCAAACATTTCAGTTAGAAGCTTTCATCGGACTGAATTTCAATTTATCTTATCTTATCTTATCTTATCGTGAGAGTGTGTTTATTAAAGCTGGGGACAGTGAAACAAAAGAAGGGCTTAGGGTAGAGGAAGCCACAGGAGGGAGCCTCGGCTGGGCTGTGCTTTGACTCCCTAGAATCATTACAGGAAAGAAGTGAACTGTTCTGGGCTTTGTGAATTCACTGAGAAGTAAAAGTCACGGTGACAAGAAGTGACCCATGGTGGGGCTGCTGTTAGCTCACTGCAAAGTCACAGGAAAGGACCTTGGAGACAGGTTCAGTGGGTTAGCTTGGGACGAGCTGCCGCTGCCCATTGCTCCCCTGGTTGCAAGTCTCGTGGGGGCCCTTTGAGTTTAGGAGAGAGAAGTAAAAATGCACACCCGAGAGGGAAGAAAAGCATGGGCGTGCTCTGGAGAGAGCCTGCAGCAAGTAATTTCTTGTAGTGCTGTGCTAATCTGTTAGCATGAGACAGTAACAGTAGTCAGACCTAATTCTTCCACAATCATTTCTCTGAGAGGAACTCTACGGGTGAGCAGTATTATTTTGTAAGGTGACTGTTTATAGGCTATATCTGAACCTGGAGAAATCTGGGTTTTAGAAGTTATAATTTGCCAATATTTTCAAACAACTTGAATGCTGTGTGACAAGCTACTTGTCAGAAGGAAGAGTAGGGTCTCTTCTCACTGTGTATGTATCTGAATGGATATATTCTTATTTTTTGACAGCCTATTACTAGTTCACCGCCCAAATGGATGGCTGAAATAGAACGTGATGACATCGACATGTTGAAAGGTAGCTATGCTGGGGACCTCTTACTTTTCACCTGATATTTATGCTCCCCCACAAACCACCTTCCAAGTTTTTCCTCTCACCATTCCCTTAAAAATATTCTTAGCTTCAAACTGCCTTCTTAACTATTCTTGTTAATAGTTCTTTATGTCTAGATACCTTTCTTTACTTCCCCATGTGTAGAAATCCTTCTAATTTAAGACCTGCTCATAATGATTTCTTCTGCTGCTGAATTCCTCTGCTGTAACCTTTGTTTTGTATAAAGCTTACAGTTAACAAAAAAGCTCTCACATAAATGTTCTCACTTGATTCTCATAAAGGTCCTGTGAGTTAGGTATGATGACATCTACGATTCAAAGGTTAACTTAACCAAGACTGGGTAGAGTGAAGAAATTTAAACTCTTCTTTTTTATTTTAAGTCTAGTCTCTTTCCACGATAAATAAGTGCCTTATTTAGGATTTACTGCTGTGTATTGTTGTCAGTAC